>JAGFNQ010008113.1:0-16625 GCA_024364735.1 Boesenbergia rotunda | reverse complement strand
GTCGGATCAAAGATCTGGACAGATCGCAAGAAGGTGCGATCTGGAGCGTCGGATCAAAGATCTGAATGTGAAGAGGGAGAATGGATCTGAGGCGTCGGATTAAATGTTCTAATCTGACGGCCGAGATCAAGATGGATCTGAAGAGTTATAATTCTTCAAATCAAGGGACGAGATTAAATGACCTTTAAAGGGTTATACCCTTTCGTTATGAACGGTCCAGATCTGTCCGAACCAAAGGGTACTTACCTCTTCACTCAATATAAATAGATCCCTCCACTAGATCATTTCATTCATTCAAACATTGCAATCTAAAGCATTTGCACTCCATCTTCTGCATCGAGAGTCCAAAAAGCCTGCGAAAAGGTTCGCCGGTCTCGGAATTTGAAGTGCTACTATTCCGAGACGACGTCGTTGTATCTTGGAAACGAATTGCTGCTATCTGTGAGCACTAGTAGCGGAGCAATATCGTTTTACGGAGATAGTGTCAAACACTAGCCTCGACGTAAACCAATCAGTTTGCTTCCTCCGAGCAACCTCCCGGAAGATCCGACGGTCGTAAATCGACTAAGTCAAATAACGAGGAGATAGCAACCTCTTGGAAGATCCGACGGTCGTTAATCGACTAAGTCAAATACCAAGGAGATAGCAACCTCCCGGAAGATCCGACAGTCGTTAATCGACTAAGTCAAATACTGAGGAGATAACAACCTCCCGGAAGATCCGACGGTCGTAAATCGACTAAGTCAAATACCGAGGAGATACAAGTGGTCATAAAATTTCCAACAATCGTAAAACGATATTCGGCAAACTGATATGGCCGGAGTCAACGATGTACCAACTGCCGTCGTCCCTCACGCCGAGAAGTCGAACGGAGCCGACTTCAAAATCAACGATATACCAACCGCCGTCCCTCACGCCGAGAAGCCGAAGAAATTCAACGGAGCCGACTTCAAAAGATGGCAGCAGAAGATGTTGTTCTACCTAACCACGCTGAACCTTGTACGGTTCCTGCGTGAAGACCCGCCAGCCGCTATGGAAAATAATTCCGGGAGCCAGGCTGCTCGCGATGCGTGGTCACACGGAGACTTCCTGTGCCGTAATTACTTTCTTAATGTGCTGGACAATGCACTATATAACGTATATTGCATAATGGAGATGGGCAAGTCACTGTGGGAATCACAGAAGAAGAAATACAAAATCGAAAAATGTCGGATTGAAGAAATTCATCGTCGGTCGGTTTTTGGATTTCAAAATTGTGAATTCCAAGAGCGTCACGTTTTAGGTCCAAGACATGCAACTGATAATGCATGATCTGGACGCCAAAGGAATGCCGCTGAATGAGTCATTCAAAGTTGCTGCGGTAATCGAGAAACTCCCTCCTTCATGGAAGGATTTCTAAAAATTACCTAAAAAATACAAGCAAAAGGAGGGCTTAAACCTTCGACCTTGTGGCTAATAGCCACACGCTTTAACCAACTGAGCTATTACTGCTTACCCTAAAACTTGTGGAGGGAAGCCATATTATCAGTAAACCACATTCTCAAAGGCTGCGAGCCATCGTACAAATACTTGAAAGTGTAGGGGTGCTTAGCAAAGGTCGAAGTACCTAAGCCAAAGAAGGTTAAGATCGGACCTAAAACGTTCGATGCATCATTTGTCGGATATGCCCAAAATAGTAATGCATATCGCTTCACAGTCAGACATTCCTGATATTCATATGGGTACAACCATAAAATCTCGGAATACAATATTTTTTTGAAGATGTGTTTCCAAATAAAAAGGAAAAACCTTCAAAATAATGACAACGGAAGTTCTAACAAAGATAATGTTCCAGAACTTAGTTGTCATAAAAGGGCTATTGACAATCAAAGCGAAGAGCCACGTCGGAGCAAATGGGCTAGAGTTGAGAAAACGTTCAGGCCGGATTTCATGACATTCATGTCAGAAATGGACCCAAGAACACTAAGCGAAGCTCTCTCTGGTCCTGACGGCCCATTGTGGAAAGAATCTGTCAATAATGAAATCAAGTCTGTCATGAATAACCATACTTGGGAATTAGTAGACCTTCCTTCTGGTACTAAATCATTAGGTTGTAAGTGGATACTAAAACGCAAGTATAAAATTGATGGATCGGTTGACAAGTATAAGGCTAGACTTGTAGCTAAAGGGTACAAGCAATAGGAAGACCTTGATTACTTGACACCTACTCACCGGTGACAAGGATTACGTCCATACGAGTGCTGATAGTCATTGCAGCATTGTATGACCTTGAAATACACCAAATGGATATTAAGACTGCGTTCTTAAATGGTGAGTTGGAAGAAAAAATCTACATGGAGCAACCCGAGGGGTTCATAGCTCCTGGAACTGAGGGAAAGGTATGTCGACTTGTTAAGTCGTTGTACGGACTTAAACAAGCACCAAAGCAATGACACGAAAAATGTGACAAAATAATGCTGTCAAACGAATTCAGAATAAATGAATGTGACAAATACATTTATGTCAAAAGCACACCTGAGAGTTATGTAATCGTCTGTCTATACGTAAACGACATGCTCATAATGGGAAGTAATCATGATATCATCATGAGTACTAAGAAAATGTTGACCGATAGTTTCGACATGAAAGATATGGATCTAGCAGATGTCATATTGGGAATTAAAATTCTCAGGACGTCCGATGGGATAGTTTTAACACAATCCCATTAGGTAGAGTCAGTACTGAAAAGATTCAATGCATACGATCTCTCTACTATAAAAACACCTATGGATCTAAGTCAACACTTAGCGAAAAGCCATGGTGAACCCATATCACAATTGGAATATTCCCGGATAATTGGCAGTTTGATGTATCTCACAAACTGTACTCGTCCAGATATTACCTGTGTGGTCAACAAACTGAGTCGTTTTACGAGCAATCCAAACGACACCCATTGGAAAGCACTGATGCGAGTTCTTAGATATTTAAAATATACTATGAACTACGGATTACATTACGGAAAGTATCCCACAGTCTTGGAGGGATATTTTGATGCTAATTGGATCTCCGATGTAAAAGACTCCAAATCCACTAGTGGACATGTATTCATGATCGGTGGAGGAGCAGTATCTTGGAAATCCACTAAACAAACATGCATAGCTCGGTCAACAATGGAATCCGAGTTTATAACACTTGATAAAGCAGCTAAAGAAGTTGAATGGCTGCGGAATTTCTTAGAAGATATTTCGAGCTGGACAAAACATGTGTCCGCCGTACTTATCCACTGTGATAGTCAATCGACAATTGGAAGGGCACAGAGTAGTATGTATAATGGTTAGTCACGACATATACGTCGTCGACATAATACCATTAGGCAGTTGATCTCGAATGGAGTGATTGCAATCGATTATGTCAAATCTAAGGATAATTTGGCAGATCCCCTAACGAAGGGGCTAAATCGAGATCAAGTATACTGCTCATCAAGAGGAATGAGATTAAAAAACTACAACTAAAAACGACTGTAGCGGTAACCCAACCTTGTTGACTAGAGATCCCAAGATCTTGGTTCAATGGGACAACGAAGTTACAGAAGTTGTGTAACAGCACAAGAGAAATAATTATCTCTACTATCCCAATCCTAGGATGATTTGGTGCTGTCCTACCACATGTAGTGAGGATAAGCTTATTCTTTTAATGACTTCTATACCTTTAAGGTGGAGTATGGTAGGATACTCTTGATAGAAGTGTCACCTATGTGAGTGTGAAGACAAGTCGCTTCAATGAAACACTCATGAATCCAAGATGGTGTCCATGGCCGAAACGGAACCAACCATGAGAATCAAAAGTGGGTGAGATAAGTCTCTGTGTGGCTGTTATTGTCTTAGTATACACCAACAGCTGAGCAGTTCAAGACATCATGTTCACTGCGCAGCCTAGTATGCTCGATAACATTCCACTACGGAAGGTTCAAAGCCACAAGCTACCTTTCCCGATGCATTGACTTATCGATTGGATTCTTGTAAAGTGTCAGCATGCATACATGCATTAATTTCCATTCATGTGGGGGATTGTTGGATACGATTTTGATGCCATCGATCGTTGAAAGTCAAGTTTGACTTCAAAATCGAAATCTACGTTTCGCGTAGATAAATCTGGACTATTTATTTGCTCAAAACCGATTAAGGGTGAATGAGAAATTAATTGTTCAAGATACGCTCAATGGTGGCCATCGGATCAAAGATCTGGACAGATCACAAGAAGGTGCGATCTGGAGCGTCGGATTAAAGATCTGAATGTGAAGAGGGAGAATGGATCTGAGGCGTCGGATTAAATGTTCTAATCCGACGGCCGAGATCAAGATGGATCCGAAGAGTTATAACTCTTTAGATCAAGGGATGAGATTAAATGACCTTTAAAGGGTTATACACTTTCGTTATGAACGGTCCAGATCTGTCCGAACCAAAGGGTACTTACCTCTTCACTCAATATAAATAGATCCCTCCACTAGATCATTTCATTCATTCAAACATTGCAATCTAAAGCATTTACACTCCATCTTCTGCATCGAGAGTCCAAAAAGACTGCGAAAAGGTTCACCGGTCTCGGAATTTGAAGTGCTACTATTCCGAGACGACGTCGTTGTATCTTGGAAATGAATTGCTGCTATCCGTGAGCACCAGTAGCGGAGCAATATCGTTTTACGGAGATAGTGTCAAACACTAGCCTCGACGTAAACTGATCAGTTTGCTTCCTCCGAGCAACCTCCCGGAAGATCCGACGGTCGTAAATCGACTAAGTCAAATACCGAGAAGATAGCAACCTCCCGGAAGATCCGACGGTCGTAAATCGACTAAGTCAAATACCGAGGAGATACAAGTGATCATAAAATTTCCAACATTATCAGGGGATGTAGGCCTACACATTTATCAGGGGATGTACGAGTGCATGAAGGCGTCCATCGCGTATATATATATATATATATACATATATATATATATATATATATATCAGGGGATGTACGAGTGCATGAAGGGCGTCCATCGCGTATATATATATATATATATATATATATATATATATATATATATATATATATATATATATATATATATTTTGGATTAGGGAGTAGTGGTGGACATCGTCCTCGTCGACGAACAGCGGGGACAAAGACGACACCTAAGATTCGCATAAGATCTAAAAAGGTAGAATCGTCATCTTAACGGCTCCTTAGTCTCGATCTCATAAATATTCAAAAGGGATAAATCATAATTTTATTAGTGGGGTAAGGCGTCTGGGGCCGAAAGGATTTAAGCCAGTAGACCAGGTTTTTATCCTGTGTACGACTGACGACTCTCGAATTTGAGACATTCGATATAAACAATCAGACATCTTACCAACCGAGCTAGCCCGTGAGAGCCCTGAGATTCGCACAAGAGGCAGCATGGCGGCTTGTAGAGGAGGCGACGCATCACGCGGGTGAGGAAATTGGCATAGTGAAAAACATCAGGGACAATTAGTACGGTAGAAGTGAAGAATAATTAAAAATTTTAATCAAATATTTAAATTTATTTTAATTATATTTTTAAAAAATATAGAAATTTATTTTAAAAATTATAAATCAATTATATTTATTTATTATATATATTATCAATTTATGAATTAATATTAATATTATTAATTTTAATTTATTTTAAAAAATTAATCAAATATTAAATTAAAACCAGAATTATAGCATTAATTGAAACAAACAATACAATTCAATATTAGAATTATGTTTTATTTTTCAAACACGCCCTTAATATATTCCCAGATCTTCGAACGAAGAATCATCATATAGGTAGGATTTATCTATATATTTATTGAATGTTGGTTGGAAATTTAAAGGTGCATTCTATTTAATGTTTGTGCTTTTTTTATATACAAAAAATCAAAATGAGGATGGCCCCACGATAATAATAGACGTCTTTCTATTTTTTATTTTGACCCTTAGTTTGCGTGTGATTGAGATTATCTTTAATAATCTTAATTATTCATCCAATGTTCTCGAAAAAATATTATTTGGTTTATATAATCAGTTATCCCCAAGTAATGATCGATATCTGACACGTCAACAAAAAAAAATATAATCCGGAATCGAAAAATCTTAGGAAAGTAAAGTATTTTTTGATTCCGGAATTATGAAATTTATCATTTCAAAATTATCATTCAATATTTATATTTAAGACAAAAATAACCATTACAATTTATTAAATTCCGGAAATATTATTTGCGGCCGATGACCGACAACCACGTCCGGCGCCCAACTCCCGGTGATTGGCATTGATCGCCAACGACTGCCACCATCGATCGTCGGCCGCCGTCGTCGATCACCGACCGCCGCCCACTGATCGCTGGCCGCCAGAGTCGACACCCGGCCACCGGCATTGATAGCCTATGCGGACACCGACGTCGACGTCGTTGTCGCCGACGAATATTTTTTTAATTTAATATTTTAATTAAAATTTTAATAAATTTAATAAATAAATAAATAAATTCAATTTAAAATTTAATAAAATTATCTAAATAAATTCTAAAAGGTGATACGATAAAATATTATATTATGTTATAGACTATTATTTTCAAATAAATAAAATTTTATTTGATTATCTAAATTAAATCAAATAGTTTCAGGTTATGTTTCATTCTCTATTATTCACGTAATTAAAATTATATATATGATAATTTGAAAGAATAGCACCCTTAAATTATTCAATTAAACTCCAAATATGGAATAGAACATTTGATAGAAATCTATATTAATTTCCTTGGAAATGCACGTTGAATCACATTTATATATGATAATTTGAAAGAAATGTACCCTTAAATTATTCAATTAAACTCCAAATATGGAATAAAATATTTGATAGAAATCAAACTTTCCTTAAAATGCACGTCGAATCACATATTGGCGATGGCGGCAACTTGGGATGGCACACTTACAAATCACTACTACGACTGTCACGCACAATAATTTAACACACTTCACCGGATAAAAATCATAGAGGCCGCCGTCCTCCCTAACATTGCAGATTCCTATTCCAACGGCGGTGGGTTCAGCCGCGGCACCGGCGTGCAGACCAGCGGTTTCGCCCTGGGAAGCGTCATGCCCAGACCTTCAGCCATGTCCACCGTCCCTCCACCCTCCGCCTCCCAATAGAAGCATTGTATCATCGCCCCAAGCGCAGACTGTACCAGTTGCAGCGCCAAGGATATCCCCGGACATATTCTCCGGCCGCTGCCGAACGGCATTAGCTCAAAGTGCTGCCCCCGGACATCCACAGTATGCCCGCCCTTCTCCGAGAACCTCTCCGGCCGGAACTCTAGTGGCTCCGACCATTGCTTCGGGTCCTTCCCGATGGCCCACACGTTGACAAAGACCGTCGTGTTCGCCGGAAGGTCATAGCCTTTGATCTTGCAATGACTGTTCGATCGTCGAACGATCATCGGGACGGTGGGATGCAGCCTCAGAGTCTCCTTGACAATGGCCTGAAGGTAAGGGAGATTGGCCAAGTCGGACTCCGCCACCAGCCTTTTCTTGCCGACCACCGCTTCGATCTCGTCTCGTGCCTTGTGCAGGATGTTCGGGTGGTTGATGAGCTCGGCCAGCGCCCATTCCATGGTGATGGCCGAGGTGTCGGTGCCGGCGACGAACATATCCAACAGGATGGCTTTGATGTCTTGTCTACTCAATCTCACTTCTGCGCTGGCATCCTCTGAAATATCGATTAAAATATCCAGAAAATCCTCGATTCCGCTTCCTCGTTTTCTCCTCGCCGCCTCCTTCTCCGTCAAGATCCTCTCCACCATGCTATCGAACCTCCGGTGGATGTCCTCCATCTTCTTATCTAACCTCTGCAAGTTCCAATCCTTGCAGATTCCAATATAATCTGCCAGATTGAACTTGCCGAACAGCTCAGCCACCTCCGCCGCAATCTTCCTGACCTCCTCCGACTCTCCCTCCAAACCAGAGCACCGACGGCTCATCGTCATCTGGCAGATCACATTGTTGGCGAGTCTTACAAACTCGCCGCCCATGTCGACGGTGGTTCTTCCTTCCTTGGACATGTCGTACAAGGTTCGCACTAGAGCGACCACCTCGTCGCGCCGGATGGGGAGGAACAGGTCAAGCGTCCGACCTCCGAGGAGCTCGGACATGCAGAGCTTTTTCATGAACTTCCAGTAGGGTCCGTAGGGCGCGAAGGCTAAACCTGAGGCGCCGTAGGTGAGGTAGCCCACGGCTTTGGAGATAGGCCGGTTGGAGAAGGCCAACTCCTGCGTCCTCAGGATCTCTCTGGCGGAGGAGGCGGTGGAGACCACGGCACAGGGGACGGATCCTAGGCGGAGGCTGAAAATGTCGCCTAGGCGCTGGCGCTGGGAGAGCTTGTGAAGGGATTGGTGGGGGATCGGCGCGAGGAGGTGGAGGTGGCCAATTATGGGCAGGCTCATTGGGCTCGGAGGGAGATGCAGAGTGTGCCGCCGGCGTCGGGATCTGAGGAATAAGAAAGAGAGGACGAGCAAGACGACGGGAACAGCAAAGAACCGCATGGATGGATCTTAACACTTCTTTCTAAAGATTTCTGATTATCATCGATCTTCATATTTATTTATAAGCACGGGAGCTAGATCCCTGTCACGCTTCGAACCGATGGTTCTGATGGCAAAAGCTATTCGTTAGTGTCAGCGTCATCGATTAATCTCCGGATAAGGATATAAATAATGAAATTATTAATCGGGATGTTATGAACCATACACTAATCAGGAACAGATGATTCTACCGTTTGTAATCGTTTGATTGATGGTACAAAATGCCGGCCAATAATTTTGTCGTCCATTATGATTCACAATTTTTTCTTATGAAAGATAAATATATACAACTAAACACCCAAAATGATAACTAGCCGTTTTTGACGATATGTCAGATCCAGATAAATATCGAGGGTGGTGATATATGCACCCTCATAAGTACCATCCTACAAAAAGAGTTCCATGTATACCACATGTTTCGTATACAATTTATACCACGTATTCTCAGCCTCAAAGCCCACTTACTGAAGTCCACCTTTTGCCATGTTTGCCACTGATGCCATGCCTCAACTGCCCACCCAACCATTGCTGTGCGGTCCACCCTTCGACTTGACCTTCTGTATAAGCTGAAGCTGATGCCACTGATTACCCTCCTTCTTCAATGATATTCAATCACCATGTTCCTGCTATGCATTCCACGACCCTCACTATGCAGCCCGTGCTCAAGTAATCCGATGTTCACTTTTGATAAATGATCAATCATGAACGGAATTGATATATTTTTACCGTAGTCGTTACTATTGACTAGGTAGGCTTATGGTGAACATACTCACCTTGACCGGGGCTTTTTGGCAAAACCACAGTTGATCCAGGCGAGCGGTTTTTTTTATCAGGGTTGGGAGCCCGGTCGGAGATTACTCGGTTCAACCCGGCTCGAGGCGAGTAGAGGCCGAGTCCAGCGGAAGTTCCGGGCGAAGTCAAACTCACCCGGGGTCAGTTCCGGGCGAAGTCAAACTCACCCGGGGTCGTCCACCCCGGGGTCCAAAGCTCAGGCCGAACTCTCGGGGCCGAGCCCTCGGGGCTGAGCTCCCGAGACCGAGCTCATGAGGCCGAGCAATCGAGGCCGAGCTCATGAGGCCGAGCCCTCGAGGTCGAGCTCTCGGGACCGAGCTCATGAGGCCGAGCTCCCGAGGCCGAGCTCTCGGAGCCGAGCCCTCGAAGCTGAGCTCCCGAGGTCGGACAATCGAGGCCGAGCTCATGAGGCCGAGCCCTCGAGGTCGAGCAATCGAGCCCGAGCTCTCCGTCGGAACTCTCCGTTAAGAGATACTGTCATCATCTGACGTGGCCGCCTAGCCTTAATTAGGATCAGGAAGAGCAGGATCACAGACTGTTAGTCGGTGGTGTCAGTCTCACCCCGCCGTTAAGACGTCCAATTGATTAGCCTAATCCCTGACTAATCTTTAACGAGATGTGACAGTTCGCACGTGGGAAGACCCTATATAAACCCTATTTGGTCTTCGGAAAAAAGGATCGCTGCCATTTTGCAACCACTCTACTACATTGAGAGCTCTGTTTCGGTCCGACCTCCCAAGCTACAGCAGACCGGGTCGGTTCGGTGAGACCGAGTCATCTGAGGGAGAACCGATCTTCGCTTGTCGACAAGATCAAATTTGGCGCCGTCTGTGGGAATCTGCCTAATCGAAAGCCGAAGATGAGCGAATCCAATCGGGTGACCGTTACTCTTTCACAGGAAGACTTGGATCTGCTAATAGAAGCTAGAGCCAGGAAATTGGCGGAGGCACAGCAAGCGGCTGCTCGATCCGCTCAGCCGGGCCTGGCCGAGCAGACTGCTCGGGTGGGCACCGAAGGAGGGGTTCGACAAGATGAGAGTCCTCACTTTCACCGGGCGATATTCGGCCCGGCTGAGGGAGCAGGACAATCGGATCCACATGAAGCTACATCTAGCCATACCATAGCTAGCAAAGGGAAGGCTCCCCTTGCGCCGTTCCCGACTGAGCGCACAGGATGCCCTTTCTCCAGCCAAGTCTTGAATGAGCCATTGCCCAAGCACTTCAGACCCCCGTCCGTTGCTGAATACCGAGGAGCTACTGATCCAGAAGAACACCTAAAGAAGTTTGAAAATGCCTCGATGCTACATCAGTACCCAGATGGTATTAGGTGCCGAGCCTTCCTGACCACTTTAGCGGGACCAGCTCAGCGATGGTTTGGCAGGCTCCCGGAAGGATCGATAAAAGACTTCTCTGACTTCAAGAAACTGTTTCTGCAACATTTTGCTAGTAGTAGGAGATATCACAAGACTAGCTTAAACCTGTTCACCATGAAGCAGGGCCCCAAAGAGTCCTTAAAAGCCTACATCAGGAGGTTTAATTAAGTCGCGCTAGACGTTCCCACTGCCACATCCGAGGTGTTAGTCAGTGCCTTCGCGCAGGGCTTGCAAGAGGGAGAGTTCTTCAGATCTTTGATCCGCAAACCCCCGAAGGACTTTGAAAGCCTTTTGGGGAATGCTAGCAAATATGTGGACGTCGAAGAAGCGCAAGCCGCCAGGAGGCCAGAGGTCAGGCCTACATCTGATAGCCCTCAGCAGCATCAAAGAAGTATGCCTCCGGGAGGACCCCTCAGGAGCCCCAGAGCTATGGGACACCGACCAGGAGTCGAGAGGGGAGTAGTTCAGCAAGTAGCCCAGGGCTGTCTCCCGTCCAGGTGGCAGCCCTATTGTTCCTTCCATAACAGCCATACACACGATCTTCAGGATTGCTGGCAGGCCGGCAGAGGTCGGGGCCGCGCCGGTCGAGGTAGCCCGAGAGGGGCTCATCACGGAAGTGGTTGGGGCCGAGGAAGAGCACCGCCTAACCAGCCCGAGCCTCGTGAGCGACCAGCCGCCCCTGTAGCCAGACAGCTATTCCCGACTCCAGGCTCGCCCGAGCTGGAGAACGCCAGCGAGGAACAGGCTAATCAGCAAAACTCTGTGCACGGGTCCATCAATGTCATCTCAGGCGGGCCCACCTATGGAGATTCCAACAGAGCTCGGAAGTCGCAGGCCCGACGCCTGGACATTTATCAAGTGGGCTGCAGTTCTGCCCAAGCTCAGGGACCGCAGATTAACTTCGGTCCCGCCGACCTACAAGGAATAGAAGTACCGCATGATGATGCCCTGGTCATCACGACGGTCATAGCCAACTATCAAATCCATCGTACCATAGTGGATTCAGGCAGCTCAGTGAATATCTTATATTTGAAGGCATTTGAGCAATTACAGATCGAAATGACTGAGCTGCAGCCCGTGGCCACACCCTTATTTGGATTCACAGGAAATGAGGTCCAACCGCTGGGGCAGATCAAGCTGGCCATATCACTCGGCGAGGAACCTTTAAGAAGGACCAGGTGGTCTACCTTCCTGATAGTAGACGCCCCTTCAGCCTATAACGCCATACTGGGCCGACCGGCCCTAAATGAATTCCGGGCGGTGATGTCCACTTTCTATCTGAAGGTTAAATTTTCGGTAGGAGATCAGGTCGGGGAAGCCAGAGGAGATCAGAAGGTCGCCGCCGGTGCTACGTAAATGATGTCCGAGTAGAAGTAAGCAAGGCCTTCCGAGCTGCGCCGGCCAACTGTAACATGGTACAGACCTCTCCGCCTTCTCCTTGGGCTGAGTTGATGGAGGAAGAGGAAGATGTCCAACTCTTGCCCGACCAAGAAGAAACTAAAGTGAAGATAGCTCCCGGACTATTGCCCGACCTCAGACAGCAGCTAATAGAATGTTTGACTCAGAACAGAGACGTATTTGCCTGGTCCCAACAAGATCTTAAAGGGGTCAGGCCAGAGGTGATGGAGCACAAGCTGCACGTGTACCCTGACGCCCGACCTGTGAAGCAAAAGAAAAGAGATTTTAGCCTTGAACAGAACAAGATCATTCAGGCAGAGGTGGAAAGACTGCTGGGAGCCGGGCACATCCGAGAAGTCCAATTCCTGGCTTGGCTGGCCAATGTGGTGCTGGTCTCCAAGCCGGGTGACAAATGGAGGGTCTGTATTGACTTTAGAGACCTTAATAAAGCTTGCCCCAAAGACTGCTACCCGCTCCCTCGAATAGATCAGATGGTGGACTCTACCGCCGGGAGTGAACTTATCTGCATGCTCGACGCCTATCAAGGATATCACCAAGTCCCATTATGCCCGGGTGACCAGGAGAAGGTCAGTTTTGTCACAGCCGAAGGTACCTATTGTTACACCGTCATGCCCTTCGGACTCAAGAACGCTGGGGCAACTTATCAAAGGCTGATGAATAAAGTCTTTAAAGAGCAGCTCGGGAGAAACGTGGAAGTGTACGTCGATGACATCCTCATCAAATTCGCCCGGGCCGCCGACCTCATAGCAGATGTACGAGAGACCTGCTGTACCCTGCGAAGGTATGGCCTCAAACTCAATCCTGCAAAATGTCTGTTCGGAGCCAAGAGTGGGAAATTCCTGGGCTGGCCTCCAAGTTCCAGTGGGACGCCGAGTGCGACCGAGCTTTCGAAGAATTGAAGACTTACTTGGTCAGCCTGCCGGTGTTGGCCAAGCCCGAGGAAGGAGAACCACTGTATATTTACTTATCTGCTACTGAGGAAGCTGCGAGCGCAGTACTTGTAACCCAGAAGGAGACCGAGCAGCAACCGGTCTACTTCTTTGGGCACTTATTTAAAGAGGCCGAGTGTAGGTATACTACACTCGAGAAATTAGCTTATGTGCTTGTGTTGATGGCTCGGCGACTACGACCCTACTTTCTGGCTCATCCTATACGAGTGCTGACCAATAGCACACTCGGGAAGGTCTTGATCAACCCTGAAGTCTCAGGTCGGATGGTCAAGTGGACAACCGAGCTGAGTGAATATCATAATTCATATCCAGTACCAGCCCCGAACGGCGATCAAAGCTCAAGCCCTAGCAGATTTTCTGAGTGAGCTTCATGCCGAGGAAGGAGAGGAGGTCTGGAAAATATATGTGGACGGGTCAGCCACCCGGGCGGGGAGTGGCTTGGGAATTTTATTGATGTCCCCAAAGGGAGACCCCATTCATCTCGCCGTGCGGCTAGAGTACCAAGCTACCAATAATCAGGCAGAGTACGAAGCCCTCTTGGCAGGCCTCCAGGCGGCCAGACAGGTCGGGGCCACTCGGGTCATCCTACATTCCGATTCTCAGTTGGTAACTCAACAGGTGGCTGGGCGGTTTGAAGTAAATGACGCGACTCTACAGACTTACGTAGAGGCATATCAACAGTTACAAGCAGAATTTCAAGAAGTCCAGATTATACAGATCCCCCTAGGAGACAATGCCAAGGCAGATGAGTTGGCTAGGCTGGCCAGCTCTGTCCGGCCATGGGTCTTCCACAAGCCTTCACCTCAGGTCATGCTGGTGGCTCAGGTCGAGAGGGCGGCAGAAATGGAGATAGAGGGGGACTGGAGAACTCCATTCATCGCCTACCTGAAGGAGGGAACTCTGCCGGACAGCCCCGAGCAAGCTCGGATACTGAAGATCAGAGCAGCCCGGTTCACCCTGATAGGGGACACATTGTACAAGCGGGCTTTCTCCCGACCTCTAGCGAGATGCCTCAGAAAGGAAGATGCAGACTATGTACTTAGAGAGGTGCATTTGGGGTGCTGCGGGAATCATTTAGGAGGTCGATCCATGGCTCGGAAGGTACTGCTGGCCGGTTACTTTTGGCCGACCCTTCAAAAGGATGCGGAGGAGATGGCTCTTTCCTGTCTTTCTTGTCAGAAGTACCAGAATATGTCTCACCGACCGGTGGAGATGTTGCGAGCGTCCATTGTATCATGTCCCTTTGATCAGTGGGGCATGGATATAGTGGGACCTTTCCCCAGGGCAGCCGGTCAGAAGAAATTCCTATTGGTGGCAGTAGATTACTTCTCCAAGTGGGTCGAAGCGGAAGCCCTGTCCCGGATCACCGAACAAGCGGTGAAAAAATTCCTTTGGCAGAACATCCTGTGTCGGTATGGCATACCTCATAAGTTGGTATCAGACAATGGCCGGCAGTTTCAGGGTCGGATAATCAGAAATTGGTGCAAGGAGTTTGGGATCAAGCAGGCCTTCACTTCCGTGGCATACCCCCAAAGTAATGGTCAGGCCGAAGTAGCCAATAGAGAGATTCTGAAAGGGCTCAAAGTTAAGTTGGATCAGGTCGGCGGATCCTGGGTAGACGAGCTGCCTGGTGTCCTATGGGCCCTCCGAACCACACCAAAAGAGGGGTCGGGATGCACTCCCTTCCAGTTAGTCTACGGGAGTGAAGCAGTAGTCCCCATGGAGGTCAGCTGTGAGTCGGACAGAAGACATCTGTATGGAGAAGACAATGCAGAGAAAAGACGAGTTGAACTGGATCTGATTGAGGAAGTTCGAGCTAAGGCTGTAGCCCGTATGGCCGCTTATCAACAAAGATGCGGAACCGATACAACCAACAGGTCATACCTCGACATTTCCAAGTAGGAGACAAGGTATGGAAAAGAATCAAGCCCGTTGGAGAAGTAGGCAAGCTGGAGTCTCCATGGAGTGGTCCCTTCCTGGTGGTCGAGGCGCTTGGATCGGGAGCTTACTATCTGCAAGATGCTCAAGGAAATCGGCTCGGAAGGCCCTGGAGCGCAGTACATTTAAGATTGTATCGTGAGGAAAGCGGAGAGAAATGATTTTTGTAACTGTACTCAGAAAAGAAGTGACAAACTCTAACTCCTTAAAAGACAGCTGCAGCAAGTTATAAGTGAGTTCTCACTCACGCACCCACCGGACTCGGCGCCGATCGGGCGTGGCATTCCACGTTCGGCGGGCCCGGTCGGGCGTGGCGGTCACGCTCGGTCAGGGTAAGTCAGACGGTGTCCAGACTCTGCTAAGGCAAGTATAAGTGAGTTCTCCCTCACGCACCCACCGGACTCGGCGCGATCGGGCGTGGCGTTCCACGTTCGGTCGGGCCCAGTCGGGCGTGGCGGTCCACGCTCGGTCAGGGTAAGTCAGACGGCGTCCAGACTCTTGCTAAGGCAAGTTATAAGTGAGTTCTCCCCTCACGCCCCCACCGGACTCGGCGCCGATCGGGCATGGGCATTCCACGTTCGGTCGGGCCCGGTCGGGCGTGGCGGTCCACGCTCCGGTCAGGGTAAGTCAGACGGTGTCCAGACTCTTGCTAAGGCAAAGTTATAAGTGAGTTCTCCCTCACGCACCCACCGGACTCAGCGCCGATCGGGCATGGCGTTCCACGTTCGGTCGGGCCCGTCGGGCGTGTGGTCCACGCTCGGTCAGGGTAAGTCAGACGGTGTCCAGACTTTGCTAAGCAAGTTATAAGTGAGTTCTCTCTCACGCACCCACCGGACGCGGCGCCGATCAGGTGTGGCGTTCCACATCTGATCGGGCCCGGTCGGGCGTGGCGATCCACGCTCGGTCAGGGTAAGTCGGACGGTGTCCAGACTCTTGCTCGGTGAACATATGGATTAGCATATTTCTGTGATCTTCACTGCCAGGGCGTGGCTCCCCACGTTCTGAAGACAAAAAGGATATTAGGTCAGCTCGGTAAGACTGAACTAATCGAACCAGCGCATACAAGCCAACTTGACCTCGATGATAAAGGTTAACTCCGAAAGCAGAGCAAAATCGTCGAGTCAGGGTGCCGACCCGACCGAGCAAAATCGCCGAGTCAGGGTGCCGACCCGACCGAGCAAAATCGCCGAGTCAGGGTGCCGACCCGACCGAGCAAAATCGCCGAGTCAGGATGTCGACCCGGCCAACCACAATCTCAGGTCTGGAGAAAGGCCGGGTCGGAAGACTAATAACACGAATCGCCCGAGCGCCTAACACTTAGCCAAATTTTCGAGTCGCCAAAAAGATCAAACTAAGTAGACCAGAGTGAACCATCCCGGGTAATTGACAATAAGCGCGAGCTCGTCGCAAGGCCTAAACGCCAGCCTCCACAGAATGAGCCAAACAAGTGAATAAATAACGCTTAACGAGAATTTCGCGTGTCATGAATAGGGCACCGATCTAATTAAGCCAACATTGCCGGGCAGGAACATCAACCCGACCTATCAAACACC
>JAGFNQ010008112.1:0-18979 GCA_024364735.1 Boesenbergia rotunda | reverse complement strand
CTACCTAAGGTTTCCCTTCCCGAGTACAATTCTCTCAGCACTCAAACCCTAGGATTTCCCTTCCCGAGTACAGTTCCCTCAGCACTCGAACCCTCACGATTTAGCTGACCCTTCATCCAGCAGCCTTGATCTGTTGCCTTCAAGCCCTCTTCGACTTTGGCTCTCGTCCCTCGGATACATGCAAGCCTGCGGCTCATCCCCCCATGCCATCATTCGTGTATGCCTCAAAGTACGCTTCCCTCGGCTCATCGTTCCTGCTCCAGCAGCCACGACCTGTTGCCTTCAAGCCTTCTTCGACTTCAGGTCTCGTCCCTCGGATGCATGCAAGCCCTCGGCTTATCTCCCATGTCATCCTTCACATATGCCTTGAAGTTCACTTCCCTCGGCTCATCGTCCCTGCTTTGTCTACGGTCCCTCGGATGCATACAAGCACACGGCTTGTCTCCTCACACCATCCTTCACCAGACCCAAAGACGTCCAACTAAATCCATGTGTATCCTGCAAACCTGCACACTCAAATACACATATTAGATCAACATGAAATCCTAACTTAATCATATTGACACACACATCAAAACCCATGATCTACTCGATCAAACTTGGGTTGATTGCACCAACAGTATTGACTTTAATGATACTTTTAGTCCAATGTTCAAAATTACAACTATCAGATTGTTACTATCTATAGCTGTTGGCTCCAATTGGCCTATATGACAATTAGATATTTCCAATTCTTTCCTTTATGGACACCTTGAAGAAATTGTTTTTATGGAGCAACCACCTTGATTCAACCACCCACAACTGCCGACACATGTTTGTCGAGTTCAAAAATCTATATATGGTCTTCGGTAAGCACCTTATGCATGGTTTCATCGTTTATCTACCTGACTTCATATTCAGGGATTCTCTGACTCAAAAACCGACTCTTCCCTTTTCTACAAATGCAATGAGGAATTTTTAATATTTATTCTGATTTATGTGGATGATATCTTAATAAATGGTAGTGATCAAAATGGCATTGCCACTTTACTCCATCTTCTTCATCAAGAGTTTCCTATTTACGATCTTGGCAACGCTCATTTTTTCCTTGGCATAGAGTTTCTCTCACATTCTAAAGGTTGTCTACTCTCTCATAGCAAATATATCACTGGACTTCTACAACAAGATAAAATGGATGGTCCACGTCCTATCTCCACACCAATCATTGAAGGTGATTTCACTACACCTTCATCCTCCTCTTTAATGACTGATCTCCAAATCTACTGAAGCATTGTTGGTGCCCTATAATATGCCACCATTATACGACCCGATATTGCTTTCACTGTCAATCGTGCATGTTAATTAATGCATTCTTCTACTGGACACCATTGGGAATATGTTGAGAGAATTCGCTGATACCTTAAAGGCACTATTCTACATGATCTTCTTTATATTGTGAATCATCACGAGAGTTGATTACCTATAGTAATGCAGATTAGGTCGGATTTCTTGAAAATAGACGTTCTACTTGTGGGTATATTATATTTCTTGGGCGAAATCATATTTTCTAGCTTTCAAAGAAGCAACCTACAGTCTCTCACTCAAGCACTGAAGCTGAATATAAAGCTATAGCTAACACGACGTCCGAAATTATTTGGTTATAATCTCTTCTTTCGGAATTATACTTTCCCCCAACTGCTATGCCCAAAATCTGGTGTGATAATATTGGAGAAACTTATCTTGTAGCAAATCTCGCACTAAATATGTAGAGATTGATTTTCATTTTGTTCGCGAGCATGTGATGACTCGACAACTATCAGTTTCTTACATTCAATAGAAGTTCAAATTATTGATATATTTACCTGTAGGACCGGTGCAGTCGATAGAGGGGGGAGGTGAATATCGATCGTTCAAAACTTCGTAGAAACTTCGTAAGACTTTCAATCATCGTTCTAGACTTAGAGTGTTAGTGTAGCGGAAAAATAAAACAGAAAAAGAAATACACAGGGACACAGCGGGATTTATTTACTTGGTTCCTAACCCACCAGGGTCAGTACGTCCAAGGCTTATGTACTCGGCGTGAGTCCACTATTGGTCTCCTTTCCAGAATTTCCGGAGGTGGAGAAAGCCCGTCTTACAGTGTAGAAGTACAAGCACGAGTACAAAAAATTAAGTTCGGAAAATTAAATGCAAACCGAACAAAACCAAGTTGAAGCTCGGCCGATCTGGACCTCCGAAGTGCCGCGCACTTCATCCTGGAGCCTCCCGGTCGTAGAGCCTCATCTTTAGCGCGTTGTCGTCGGTCAGAATGATCAAAATGGGACTTGGCAGTTGTGTTTGAAGCAGAGGGGTCGAAGCCCCTTATATAGGCCTCCTGGGCGCGCCCTGGACGTTGGGGGCGCCCCGATAAACCCGGTCAAACATTATCCCCGCGTCGACCTTGCCGCAGCTGATTGACCAGGGCGCCCCGGACCTCCCGGGCGCCCTCATGAGGGCTTATCTGAATTTCGAACTCGAAACTGCAAAAACAGCTTTGAACCCGGGCGCCCCGGATGCTCCGGGCGCCCCGCTTGACACCTATTCTGCTTACTTAACAAAAACTGCATTTTACTCTTGACTGGGGGCGCCCTCATCAAGCCTTTAAACCCAATACTGGGTTTTATGCCTTGCTCTGGGCGCCCCCAACAGTGGGGGCGCCCCCATCAGCCACTTTCCAGCAACTTGCCTGCTTTGTCTCCGGTTCTTGGTACCTGCAAGATACACAAACACAAAGCACATATACACATATTCTTAACCTTAAGGACTTGATTCTAACATCGGATTTGCATGAAACCCTAGGTCGAACCGGTGCAAGTTCCCACCCCCGAGAACGCGCCTTTCACCTACTCCTTTCAGGAGACGGTTGCCACTCAGTCCTTCGGGTGGACTTTTACCCAGCAGCCCTTCACCAGGTGCCTAGCAGCCCTTCGCTAGGTGCCTAGCAGTCCTTTGCCAGGTCTTCAACTCCTAGCAGCCCTTCGCTAGGTGTCTAGCAGTCCTTTGCCAGGTCTTCAACTCCTAGCAGCCCTTCGCTAGGTGTCTACCAGCCATTCGCTAGGTTTTAGGGTTTCGATACCTAGCAGCCCTTCACTAGGTGCCCAACGGCCCTTCGTCAGGTCTTAGGGTTTCGATACCTAGCAGCCCTTCGCTAGGTGCCCAACGACCCTTCGTCAGGTCTTAGGGTTTCGATACCTAGCAACCCTTCGCTAGGTGCCCAACGGCCCTTCGTCAGGTCTTAGGGTTTCGATACCTAGCAGCCCTTCGCTAGGTGCCCAGTAGCCCTTCGCCAGGACTTAGTGTTTCGATGCCTAGGTTAACTAGGACTTTTCTTCAACATAGGTTACTTCTCCTTTGCTCCCCTTTGTCTGTTCAATGTATCACTGACTTAAGTATATTGTCAAATATTAAAACACTTAAAGGAGAACATCATTGATGTAACTTGCACCAACAATCTCCCCCTTTTTGATGTTTGATAATAACTTAAGTTAGATTGGATGAAGGGGCTAACTTACTATCCTTGGGATAAAAAAACCAAAAAAATATAAGTTTTGAAACTATATTTTTGATCTTTGGGAGAAAATTTTTCTAACTTAAGCACACCTCTCCCCCTTTGTCATACATCAAAATTTTTTTTAAGAAAATACTTGCACCAACAATGAAAACTTTTAGTTCTTTTTGAACATATTTAGTGCAAAATTTTTTTGAAAGCATGGCATTTTGAATTATATATTGCATTTTTTTGAAAAATGCATAATTTTGAAAAAGATGTTATGTACTTTTGAAAGATTATGTAATATAAATTCCTTTGAAAATGTGTTGAATTTTTGAAAAATTAAGTACTTTTGGAAAATGCATAATTTTTGAAAGAATGCTATTTTGGAAAATATAAATATTATGCATATTTTGCAAGTACTAACTATTTTTGAAAAGATGAGACTTTGAAAAATATAAGTGATTTTTTGAAACATAATATTTTACTTGACTAGGTTTCTTTTCCAGTCTGACACAATCCTAGGAAACCTTGTTAACCACAAGGACATTTCCTAAGTGTCCTGGAAATTGTTCAAACTCAAGTAAATATTAACAAAATTAGTTTCATAAGTCACCCAAATTCTAACAAATAGAATAATAGTATTTTGAAAGACTTAGATTTTTAGCAAGATTTTGAAGATATGAAAACATATTATTAAATAATTCTTTTAATATGACCTCCCCCTAAACTTGACTCAGTCCTGGAAAGCTTGTTGACCACAAGTACTCTTCCTCTGAGTCTTAAGGTTTGATTCAGATTAAAAAGAAATATTTAACAAAAAATGAATAATTATCAAAACAAACTTTTCTGAAATTTTTCTTTTGACTCAGACTCTCCCTAAATTTGACACATCCTAGGAGTCCTTGAAGATCATGAAGTGGACCTTTCCTCTGTGTCTTTAGGGTTTATCAAAGTCAAAGAAGCAAGTAAATTTTTGAACATATAATTTTTACAACATAAACCCTTTTTGAAAACACAAGTAGTAATGATTTAAAGCACAGTTTTTGAAAAGTATTTTTCAAATAATAGTAATGTTTAAAGTGCAGTTTTTGAAAACCATTTAAAAAAAATAAAAAGCACTCCCCCTGTACCTGATACCGTTTGACTCTATCTAAGTGCCCTAAGGAACTTTAGTGTTGCCCTAAGAGGCTTGTGTCTAATTGAGTGAGTCAAACAATTTTTGAAAAGATATACTTTTGAAAAATGTATAATATGTATAATCAATTAGACAAGCATGAATTCCATAAAAACATTATTATGTTGAAGCACTATTTTGAAAATATATTTTTAGGAAATTATTCTAACAATTTTGAAAAATATTTTTCAATTCATTAGTCCTTAACATCTCACCCATTTTAGATGTATCAATACAGCAAGCATGGTTGCCTTATAAGTGTATTGTGAGATGCTTGAATCATTTTTCTTAATTTATTATTAACTCTAAGATTTAATTGAAGCTTGTGTTAGATTTGAATTTGACAAGAAGTAACTTGAATTTGAATTTCAAAAATCGGCTTCCAGGTCTTGGCGAGGCACTAGGCCTTCTTTGGTCGTAGCCTTATTGGATCATCAACCCTTTCCTTGACAAAGCCTTTTAATGAAAGTTCATTTTCAAAATTACTTGTTGAAAAATTCTGGTCTAACTAGTTTGGGTCTTGGATCGGTAGCTTCGGCTAGTTTCACCAGTCTAAAGAGACCAAGTGTACTTGATCTTATTAGAATTGGCTTCCTTAACGTACTATCATCTCACCGCCACCCAATACCAGGTTGATCAAGTTTCAATTATTCTTTTTTCTATAGCCGTTCTAATATATGCATAAAATTTAAATATAAATGACATGTCATATATTTAAAAGAAGTAGCAAATGCATGACATGACAATTATGCATGAGTCAAACAAGTCCAGTCATTTTATTTAAGTTTCTAATGATGTATCAAATTCCCGATTTGATACATGTCGTGTGAACCCGCGAATATGTCAACCCACTTTGACATATTTAATTTTATTAAATTAATTGTTGCGGTTTGAGTAAGGTTTTAGTTCGAGTTTAATTTATTTAAGATTTAGTTGGATTCAAGTTAATTAAGAATTAATTGAAGTTTAAATTAATTTGAAATTGATTAATTTGAATTAGTTTGATTTGAATTTAATTTAATTTGAATTTAATTTAATTTGAATTTAATTTAATTTGAATTTAATTTAATTTGATTTAATTTAATTTAATTTGAATTGAATTTAATTTAATTTGAATTGAATTTAATTTGAATTGAATTTAATTTGATTTGAATTTAATTTAATTTGAATTTAATTTAATTTAATTTAATTTGAATTTAATTTAATTTGATTTGAATTTAATTTGATTTGATTTGAATTTAAGTTTATTTGAATTAGTTGAATTAATTGAACTTATTTGAATTGAGTTAATTTGAATTAATTAATAATTATGGATTTAAGTTCATCATTTTCATTATTTCAAAAATTTCTGCTTCATTTTTATCTATCTTTTCAAATTTTTCTAACAATACAGATTTATTTGAACCTTTGTAATTTTTATTAATTATGGCCTTGATCTTAGATAGTTTCGTATCCTCCTTATCCTCAAAATTATATCTTTTGGTGTCCTCAAAGTAGGAGGAGTAATTGGGGCCACTAGTTAAGGTTTTGTAATAACTTTCAAGATTATCTATAGTTAAATTATTATCCAGGAGAATTTCATCTTCAAAATTATCTTCAGAGATAATATCTTTAGAATTAACTTCGGGATTATTTTTAGAATTTTCAAATTCGAATTTAGAGTTATACAACGAATTTTCAAATTTGAATTCATAATTATCTAAAGGATTTTCAATTTTAGGATTATCCTTAAGATTTTTGAATTCAGATTTATCCTTAGGAATTTTGAATTTAGATTTATCCTTAGGATTAAATTTATCTGAATTAAAATTATCAGATTTAACATTATTAAAATTAAAGTTATCAGAATCAGAATTAAGTTTAAAATTATCAGAAATAAAAATATTATCAGTATTAAAGTTGTGATAATTTATTTTAGGAATTACTGAATTAATGTTCTGGATTAAATAATTAATTTCTGATATGTTAGTCATATCTACATTTTCTAATTTGACATGCAAAACATTAATTTTACTATGCAGAAACTCTAATTTATCAGAAAAATTTGTTGGTGCCCCGGTTAGTTTTGATGTGATCCACCAAGTTAGTTAGGTCCTGGTTGGTTTTAATCCCTCTGCTAAGTGTGCAGGAACTTAGGTACGGAGGAAGTCAAGCGTAAGACGCAGTGGACGAGAAGGATTGCGCGGGGAAGTGAGCCGACGGGCTCAGTGCAATCCGAGGGACGCGGAAGCTGCGGAAGAGTACACCGGTGGAGCGAGAAGGACGTGCGCGGTGTCCGAGGGACGAGAAGCCGGGAGGAAGGACGCTCGAGGGGCGAAAGGCTGGAGTCGGGTTCGGGTGAGCCTAATTCCAGTTGGTCAGAAATCACCTAGAAAATCTACTTACGAAAAGTTTTTATTAAAGCTTTTAATTAAAAAGCCGATTATAGCTTTTATTAAAGCTTTTAATTAAAAGCTATAATGGCCGATTAAAAGCTTTTATTAAGCTTTTAATTAAAAGCTGTTATCGGCTTTTTATTAAAGCTTTTTAAAAGCTTTTAATTAAAGCTTGCTAAAAGCTTCACACGTGGAAGCAACGTTTAAAAGCTTCACACGTGTGCTTCAGTTGAAGCAACGTTCAAAAGTCAAAGAGAAACGTTGGAGCCGATTAAAAAAAAGAAAAATTTTTTTTATCTCTTTTAATTAGAGTTCAAAATTTGATTGAGATAATCTTAGATCTACGATCAAGATACAACTCAATCTTGTATCAACGATCAAGATCATATCACTCAACCTATAAATAGGCTTAGAGATTTAGATTCAGGAAAATCAATTCATTCTGTAATTTCTTTAAGTCTAAGTGTGCTTCAGTTGTAAGGCTTCTCCGCCACAAGGAGATTTTCTGATTGTGCGTTAACCGTCTTGGAAGCAACGACCAAGTTGCAACCAAGTTTTTCTTAAAGACGAGTGCCCTCTTGTTTTATTTCTTAACCGTCTATTCACCCCCTCTAGCCGGACCAACCCGATCCTACAAGTGGTATCAGAGCCAGGTTGCCGCAGAAGGACTAACCGCCAACTGCAGCAAATCTCAAGAAGATGGTTGGACCAGTGATATACCCGCCTAAGTTTGAGGGGGAGTTCACGGCATGGAAACGGAAGATGCAGGTATTTTTGTTACTGATTATGAGTTATTAATTATTATGAAAAATGGCTATGCAGCTCCAAAAGATAATGAAGGAAAGATCAAGGATCCTGACTCTTGGAATAAGAAGGAGCAAGTAGACGCAGTTGCTAACGGAAAGGCAGAATTCCATCTGTTGACCGTCCTCCCAGAGCAAGATGTCAACCGGATTGGTAAGTACGAATCGGCAAAGGAACTTTGGGAAAAGTTTCTCGAACTGCACGAAGGCACCTCGGAGGCAAAGCTGGCGCGACGAGATGTTCTTCAAAACCGACTAACAAATCTTCGGATAGAAGATGGAGAATTTGTTGCGAGATTGCATGCTAAGGTAAAAGAACTAATCACAAGCCTCGAAAATCTCGGAGAAACGGTGACCAACCGCGATGCACAAAGGTATGCGCTAAACGCATTTCCGAGAACCCCGGAATGGACCTCGATAATCGACGCATATTATATTTCAAAAGATTTAGAGGTAAGTACGTTAGAATAGTTATTTTCTATTCTAGAACTTCATGAATCTCGTTTTGTAGAAAAGAACAGAAAAGCAGACAACGTCGCACTGAACTCAAGGAAGATCCAACTCGACGAAGAATCTTCAGCAGACGATGAAGAAACAGCACTAGCGGTAAGAAAGTTGTATAAATTCATTAATACTAATCGCTCTAAAAAGGTGCAGAGAAAGAAGAAACGCACGATCCGATGTTACAACTGCAACGAGGAGGGACACCTGAAAGATCAGTGCCCCAAACTCAAGAACCAGCCAAAGAAGAAAAAGGCACTAAAAGCTACCTGGGACGAGACTTCGTCAGATGAATCGGAAGCCGAAGAATTCGTTGGACTTGCACTGATGGCAAGCCACCAAGATGAAGATGAAGAAAGTACCTCGGAAGAAAGTAGCAACGAAGGGGAAATCCCTAACTTCGAAACTGACCCGGTAAGTGAGGTATGCCTACTTCCACCTGCTTGAATTTACTCTATACTAAAATCTATGCTAAAGTCGATGAATAAATTAGAAATAGCAAACTCTGAATTAAAAGAAAAATTAGTTACGCCATGCTCATCTGATCTATCTGACCAACTGAAAATAGAGAATGAAAATTTAAAAAATTTAGTAGAAAAATTAGAAAATGATATTGCATGTTTAAGAACTAAAAAAAAAATTTATCCTGAAAATCTGAATTGGTATGTTAAAAATCACAGGGGTCAACTTAGAAAAGTGACCAAGAACTATATTCCTCCTAGATTTTTAATTAACCCTGTAGATAGGAACTTATTTTGGGTTCCAAAGTCTATTTTAAGTTGATTATTTTTCTTTCTATTACATATGCGCTTAATTATCTGACATTTTTTTTATTAGGAAATTTAGTTTGATTAATTGTTACTAAATAAAAATTGTATCTCTAACTTTTCCAAATGCATAATCTTGTTGTCTATATACGAAGAATTTTTTTCAGATTTTTTTAACACATTTCGAATTTTCATGATTTTATGTTCAAAATTCGAATCTTAAATATTAAAAATAGAAAACAAAATTATTTTCTGAGATCTGATTTTTCCATGATTTAGATATAATTAAAAGAATTTAATAAAATTTTTATTCGAATATTTGAAGCAATTTTGAATTTTTAAATATTTTTTCTTCAAAAATTCTATTCTGTTGGGTTTTAATTTATTTTTAGACTTGTTGATCGAATTTAAAATTAAAATTTTTTTTTGTACAACCCCATATACCTATCATCATTGTATATAAAATATTTCAGATTTCTTAATTGATATTTCAATTTTCTATAAATATTTTACTAAAATCAGATTTTTATTTAAACAAAAAAAACAACAAAAAAAATCGAATGTTGAATCTGTCAAATGTTTTTTTAAATTTTATAAGTCAATCTTAAAAATTAAATTTCGAATTACTTTTGATATTAATATTTTTTCTTTCCCTATTTTTTGCTGTGATCAAAGGGGGAGAGTAGCCTGAAGTTCAAGGGGAGATGATAGTTTTGCATGTCAATATTTTTTCCCATGCTTAACTGCTTAATTTAGTTTTACTAAATTCCTCATTTTTTGGTTTAACCCTAAGTGAACTTGGATTGATACACATCAAAAAGGGGGAGATTGTTGGTGCCCCGGTTAGTTTTGATGTGATCCACCAAGTTAGTTAGGTCCTGGTTGGTTTTAATCCCTCTGCTAAGGCTGCGTTTGGTAGGGTGTAATCCACCCTGTAATGTAATCGAGATTACATTACAAGTTGGATTCCTTTGTTTGGAATCACTTTAAGATTGTAATGTAATGTAATCTCGATTACAAAAGAGCTTGATGATTTGTAATCTGGATTACAAACCAAAACCTCCGTAATCTGGATTACATTACAGCTTGTAAAGTCGTCGGTCGGGCAGCGACAGTCGTCGGTCGGACGGTGACAGTCGTTGGTCGCCGCCGGCCGGCCGGCCGCCGGCGACCACCGCCGCAGGCCGGCCGCCGGCGACCACCGCCGTCGGTCGGCTGTCGGTCGCCGGCGACTGCCGCCGGTCACCGGCTACCGCCACCGGCCGCCGGTCGTCGGCGACCGCCGCCGGTCGCCGGCGACCGCCGACCGGCGGCGGTCGTCGGCCGGTCAATGGTCACTGGCCGTCCGGCGACGGTCGTCGGTCGTCAATCTTGATTACATTACAGGATGGATTGTCCCTCACCAAACAAAAGAATCCAACTTGTAATGGTTATCAAAGATTACATACAACTCATTACCAAACATAACAATGTAATCAAGATTACATTACATTACATTACAAACTTGATTACATTACAGACCGGATTACATTACCCCCTACCAAACGTAGCCTAAGTGTGCAGGAACTTAGGTACGGAGGAAGTCAAGCGTAAGACGCAGTGGACGAGAAGGATTGCGCGGGGAAGTGAGCCGACGGGCTCAGTGCAATCCGAGGGACGCGGAAGCTGCGGAAGAGTACACCGGTGGAGCGAGAAGGACGTGCGCGGTGTCCGAGGGACGAGAAGCCGGGAGGAAGGACGCTCGAGGGGCGAAAGGCTGGAGTCGGGTTCGGGTGAGCCTAATTCCAGTTGGTCAGAAATCACCTAGAAAATCTACTTACGAAAAGTTTTTATTAAAGCTTTTAATTAAAAAGTCGATTATAGCTTTTATTAAAGCTTTCAATTAAAAGCTATAATGGCTGATTAAAAGTTTTTATTAAGCTTTTAATTAAAAGCTGTTATCGGCTTTTTATTAAAGCTTTTTAAAAGCTTTTAATTAAAGCTTGCTAAAAGCTTCACACGTGGAAGCAACGTTTAAAAGCTTCACACGTGTGCTTCAGTTGAAGCAACGTTCAAAAGTCAAAGAGAAACGTTGGAGCCGATTAAAAAAAAGAAAATTTTTTTTTATCTCTTTTAATTAGAGTTCAAAATTTGATTGAGATAATCTTAGATCTACGATCAAGATACAACTCAATCTTGTATCAACGATCAAGATCATATCACTCAACCTATAAATAGGCTTAGAGATTTAGATTCAGGAAAATCAATTCATTCTGTAATTTCTTTAAGTCTAAGTGTGCTTCAGTTGTAAGGCTTCTCCGCCACAAGGAGATTTTCTGATTGTGCGTTAACCGTCTTGGAAGGAACGACCAAGTTGCAGCCAAGTTTTTCTTAAAGACGAGTGCCCTCTTGTTTTATTTCTTAACCGTCTATTCACACCCCTCTAGCCGGACCAACCCGATCCTACAAAATTAACTGAATTATCTGAAGACAGTGCAGGAATTTGTAGAATTTTTGGAGCATAAATTTTACGTACCTTCGCCGAACACTTATTTTTGTAGTGTCCGTACTTCTCGCATTTGAAGCATCGTACGTGATCTTTGTTTTTTCGGACTCCTGGCGCCGGTGCCCCCTTTGCCGCCGGTGGTGTAGATCGAGTCTTACGAGTGGGACACTGATTTTTATAGTGCCCTCTCTCCATGCATGTGAAGCACATGATATGAAATTTAAAAACAGACATTTAAATAAAATATACCTGATTCACCCCTGGGCTCCCCCTCAACTCCTGGCGTCGTTGCTCCGTCGGTGGTTAGTCCGGTGAAGAGCGGCTCGGCTCTGATACCAATTGTAGGACCGGTGCAGTCGATAGAGGGGGGGTGAATATTGATTGTTCAAAACTTCGTAGAAACTTCATAAGACTTTCAATCGTCGTTCTAGACTTAGAGTGTTAGTACAGCAGAAAAATAAAACAGAAAAAGAAATACACAGGGACACAGCGGAATTTATTTACTTGGTTCCCAACCCCCCAGGGTCAGTACGTCCAAGGCCTATGTACTCGGCTTAAGTCCACTATTGGTCTCCTTTCCGAAATTTCCGGAGGCGGAGAAAACCCATCTTACAGTGTAGAAGTACAAGCACGAGCACAGAAAATTAAGTACGGAAAATTAAATGCAAACCGAACAAAACCAAGTTGAAGCTCGGCCGATCTGGACCTCCGAAGTGTCACGCACTTCCTCCTGGAGCCTCCCGATCGTAAAGCCTCGTCTTTAATGCGCTGTCGTCGGTCAGAATGATTAGAATGGGACTTGGCAGTTGTGTTTGAAGTAGAGGGGGCGAAGCCCCTTATATAGGCTTCCTGGGGGCGCCCTGGACGCTGGGGGCGCCCTGGACGCTAGGGGCGCCCCGATAAACCCGGTCAAACTTTATCCCCGCGTCGACCTCGCCACAGCTGATAAAACCTTTGACCAGGGCGCCCCGGACCTCCCGGGCGCCCTCATGAGGGCTTATCTGAGTTTCAGACTCGAAACTGCAAAAACAGCTTTGAACCCGGGCGCCCCGGACGCTCCGGGCGCCCCACTTGACACCTATTCTGCTTACCTAACAAAAACTGCATTTTACTCTTGACTGGGGGCGCCCCCATCATCCCGGGCACCCTCATCAAGCCTTTAAACCCAATACTGGGTTGTATGCCTTGCTCTGGGCGCCCCCATCAGCCACTTTCCAGCAACTTGCCTGCTTTGTCTCCGGTTCTTGGTACCTGCAAGATACACAAACACAAAGCACATATACACATATTCTTAACCTTAAGGACTTGGTTCTGACTTCGGATTTGCACGAAACCCTAGGTCGAATCGGCGCAAGTTCCCACCCCCGAGAACGCGCCTTTCACCTACTCCTTTCAGGAGACGGTTGCCACCCAGTCCTTCGGGTGGACTTTTACCCAGCAGCCCTTCACCAGGTGCCTAGCAACCCTTCGCTAGGTCTTCAATTCCTAGCAGCCCTTCGCTAGGTGCCTAGCAGTCCTTTGTCAGGTCTTCAACTCCTAGCAGCCCATCGCTAGGTGCCTAGCAGCCCTTCGCTAGGTTTTAGGGTTTCGATACCTAGCATCCCTTCGCTAGGTGCCCAACGGCCCTTCGTCAGGTCTTAGGGTTTCGATACCTAGCAGCCCTTCGCTAGGTGCCCAACGGCCCTTCGTCAGGTCTTAGGGTTTCGATACCTAGCAGCCCTTCGCTAGGTGCCCAGCAGCCCTTCGCCAGGACTTAGTGTTTCGATGCCTAGGTTAACTAGGACTTTTCTTCAACATAGATTACTTCTCCTTTGCTCCCCTTTGTCTGTTCAATGTATCACTGACTTAAGTATATTGTCAAACATTAAAACACTTAAAGGAAAACATCATTGATGCAACTTGCACCAACATTACCAAACCATTATCTAGACAACGTTTCACCAAGTTAGCATTCAATCTCAATTTTAAGGTATTCTCGTTGAGTTTGTCGAGGGGTAATGACAATAATGGATAATAATCTTAAATTGTTTTCAATCAATTGAGATTTATCATATTTGGCATCATAATCAATAGATATAAATTGATAGTAAAATTTTCAAATTTATTATATTAATTACTATTATTATAATTATTATGATTATATGTCATATTTATTATTTCCATTGTTGTTTGAACAACTTGTATAAATAAGTCAATTGGCTTCGGTAATAAAACAATCCAGAAATTATTATTCTCCATTTTCTATTTACTCTTTCTTTCAAGAAGGGCGTCCTCGTCCTTAATTTCCTTTTATTCACTCACTTACATATAAAAGTAAACCGTCTTTGTCTTAGTGCGACAAAAAGTGATTTTACCCATTCTGAACGATTCAGTATCATTGTCATTGTTCCGGAAAGAATCATCGATGATGGCCAGTCATCGAGGTTTTGCCCGTGTGAAAGTGTTGCGCCGAGGAATAATTTGGGGTCCTGCGAAGTTAACACAAGCGTTAGGAGACACGCCGGCAGGAGTCCAGCGGAGTCCACTCCGACGCTGAAGTTAGTAGGGTGTCCGAAGAGTCATGGCGGCGAGAAAGAAAGACAGTATGTAGAATGAGAGAGTGTAACCCCCTTACCGAAGGGGTTGGGCTACCTTTATACCGAAGTCCGTAGACTAGGCTCGTGTCCTCGATCGATGTCACGTCTCCGATGCACACGCCACATCCCCCTCTTTTATCGGTAACCGGATACCCCTTGAAACGGTCTGCGTCATTATCAGCTTTGCGACATTCAGGGGTTGTGAAGACCTTTTCTACCGGGGGTGCTTATCCGTACCATGAGGGGGTCAGTGTCTGAGGTCGGTTAGTGCGAGGACTCCACCTCCTGAGTTGAGCTCGGGGTCTTCGGGTGCCACAACTCCCGAGGTGCTCTCGGGGCCTAACCCCCGGGGTGCTCCCAAGGAGGCTGCCTTTCCTGGGCCCGTCGCCCCCGGGAATTCCCGAGACCTAGGAAGGAGGGTTGCCCTGACCTACCATTGTGGGGTCGCGCATCTTCTTTATCTTTCATTATGACTACGGCTCATTCAACCCTATCACAAGTCCCCCCTGTTGGTGCAGAATGCACCTAAGTCAAACCTGTGTTTTGATAATGGCAACATAGGTCAAAAGTTAAGTCTTTCTTGTTTTCTAACAAGGTAATCTAGTGTGCAGTGAAAGCCCTAGCGAAGGACTGCTAGGCACTGGCGAAGGAATGCCAGGGCAAAAAGACCTAGCGAAGGACTGCTAGGCACTGGCGAAGGAATGCCAGGGCAAAAAGCCCTAGCAAAGGACTGCTAGGCACTGGCGAAGGAATGCCAGAGTCAAAAGCCCTAGCAAAGGACTGCTAGGCACTGGCGAAGGAATGCCAGAGTCAAAAGACCTAGCGAAGGACTGCTAGGCACCGGGCGAAGGACAGCTCGGCATCCAAACCCTGACAAAGGACCGTCAGGCAAAAGTCCAACCAAAGGAGCGGTTGGCATCAAGTAAATTCTCCCGAGAGGAGTAGGTGAGGACGCGTTCCCCGTCGAGGGAACAGTAGGCGTCGGTTCGACCTAGGACTCCATTTTGGAGACCAAAGTCAGAACCAAGACAGCTAAGGCTGTAATAATTAATTATGTTATTGTGTTTTGGACTAACCCTGGATGCAGGACCGAAGGAACGTGTGTCTGCAACTCAGAGAGCCTCAAAGGAGTGAGGCAGCAGCTGAGTAAGGCGCCCTGAGTGTCCAGGGCGCCCTTAAGGTGAACCAAAACCAAGCGAAGCAAAAAGGGCTTCAGCTGCTTACTGGGCAAGGCGCCCTCAGCAGCGAAGGCGCCCTGGTCAGCGAAGGCGCCCTCAGCAGCCAAGGCGCCTCCAGCCCAAGACTGCGAAGCTCCAGCCTTATCCACAGAAGAGATTTCTGCGCGGAAGAAGTCAGCCAAGGCGCCCTCTACGACCAAGGCGCCCCCGTGGTCAAACTTAATCCCTGTTCGAGCGGGATAGAAGTTGACCGAGCAATCTGCGGATCGCCTGACACGTGGCAGGGCACCCCCGACGTCCAGGGCGCCCTAGGTGCTATAAATAGCACCCCTCGACCCCAAGCTTCATATCAACTTCGTTCCAAAGCTTCCACGCTCTTCTGTGCTCACGCCTTGCTCCGGAAACGCCTCACCTCGAGCTGACGACGTCCTACTGCCCCGAAAGAGTCGTCCTACTCCGGACGTCGGTAAAAAGAAGAGCATATTTTTTATTCAAGATTTTATTGCATTTAATTTTGTAAATCAAATTGTGTAACTGATTTGCGCCAAATATAGAATTGCCCAAAGTAAACGGTCAACGACCGTGGGCCTTGGAGTAGGAGTCGACACAGGCTCCGAACCAAGTAAATCGATTGCGTCTCTGTGTCTTCTCTTTAATTTCCGCTGCGTACCTACTCTTATACAAATCCGAAAGTTTGTCGATATTCACCCCCCCTCTATCGATTCTATCGATCCAACAAGTGGTATCAGAGCCAAGTTCAAACCTGGTGCAACCACCAGTTTGAAATTTTTTTTCGGATTTCTTTTTAATTTTATCATTCTATTTTCTTTATCTTTCGAAAAAATTTCATTCGTTTTTTTTTGGCAAGGTTGGTGCAACACCCCTTGTCTTTAATTTATCCAACACTGCTAATCCAAGACCAAGTCTTGGCAAATCTCTTTTAGCTTTTCTTTTTCAGTCTAAATGGTCATGCAAGAGGGATTCAGCACCGCAAGACCTCCACTCTTCAATGGAGAAGACTTTTCCTACTGGAAAAGCCGCATGGAGGTCCACCTGAAAATTCAGGTGGACATGTGGATCATTATCCAGTCCGGTCTGGAGATCCCCCGAAACGCTGAAGGACAACCACAAAGCTACTTTGAATGGGACAACTCCCTTAAACGCAAAATAGAAGCCGACGCAAAAGTAATACAAACCCTACAATGCGGACTGACAAAGGAAGAGCTGAACCGCGTGGGCCCCTTCAATAGTGCAAAGGAGCTATGGACAAAACTGATCGAGCTGCACGAAGGGACTTCAGATACTCGGATCAGCAAGCGGGATCTGCTACTAAACAAACTCTACACTATCAAGATGGCCGATAACGAAACAGCAGCCCAGCTCCACGCACGAATCCAAGAGGTAATGAACGGTCTTCACACAATAGCTCACAAGGTTGAAAACCGTGACCTAATAAGGTATGCTCTAAACGCCTTCCCTAGAAACACCTTGTGGGCATCTATGGTAGATGCATACAAGGTCTCTAGGGATCTTTCTAAAATAAAATTAGACGAATTATTTTCTGAACTAGAACTGCACGAACAAACTAACACCAATATGGTTGAGAAAGGTATTGCTTTTCTTGCAGGCAAGACTGGAAGAACAACGAAGAAGAAGCCTGAACCTGAAACCGAATCTAACTCAGACTCAGATTCAGAAGAAGAAGATAAAGATCAAACTAAGCTGGTCCGGCTCGCTCGAAGCTACTACAAGGAGCTGAAGAACCGAACCAACAAACGAAAAACCGGCCGAAGAAAGGACGAACCAACTGAACCAGCAAACAAGCCCAATGTGACCTGCTACGAGTGCAAGAAAAAGGGCCACTACAAGTCAGAGTGCCCTAACCTAAAGGAGACTAAAAAGCCGAGAAGAAAGAAGGCACTGCAAGCAACCTGGGACGAGTCTTCCTCAGAAGAAGAAGAAGAGGCACCCCAGTCCCAACCTCCTAGCTCTGACCGCCTCAGATAAAGTCGAGACAGAATCAGAATCAGAACAAGAGGACGGCGAGCTGACCTTCACAGAAGACGGAGAAATTAAGGTAACTGGTTTTTAATAGATTACAGTTAACTGAATTGATTTCTTTTCTTTCTCGAGATTTGGCAAAAGCCAAACTCCGGGTCGAAACCCTCCGATAGGAAGTAAAACTCCTGAAAGAGGGAGCTGACTCTAAACCCTTAACCGAGAAGGTTCAGGGAAGGAACTCCTACTCAAGTTGAAAAACTTGAAAGGAGAACTCCTCCCTGAAAACTCAGGTTAAGGATTATAGAACAGCTTTAGAACGATTTACATCTGGTTCCAAGGGTCTTGACATGATCCTTGGAAAACAGAAATCAGTTCTAAATCGATCCGGACTTGGCTACCGAACCAAATCCCGACAAAGATCATATTTGACTGTACTGAATCAGTCCAGAGGAAAAATTCAGGCATGGGTACCTAAACTGTGCCTGAACCAACCTACTGGATCAAATCAGTATTGGATCCCCAAGGACAAGATTCACATCTTGCCTAATCATCACCGTGGCTTTAGTCCAGGGGGAGCCAAACTGAAAACCATTTTCATTATTAGATGAATTTGTTATTATTGATTTAAATTGATTGTTTGATTGTTTATTTAATTTCTGCAATATACCATGCTTAGACTTAGGTTAGTTAAGGACTGAACAAACTTAGCTGAAATTTGACAACATAGTATTGGGTGGAGGTGAGATGATAGTACGTTGGGGAAACCAATTCTAATAAGATCAAGTTTACTTGGTCTCTTTAGACTGGTGAAACCAGCCGAAGCTACCGATCCAAAACCCAAACTAGTTAGACCAGAAATTTTTCAAAAAATAATTTTGAAAATGAAATTTCATTAAAAGGCTTTGTCAAGGAAAGGGTGGATGATCCCATAAGGCTTCGGCCAAAGAAGGCCTAGTGCCTCGCCAAGACCTGGAAGCCAATTTTTGAAATTCAAATTCAAATTAATTTTTGTCAAATTCGAATCTAACACAAAATTTCAGCTAAGTATAGATTTAAACATCTTTTCAAAAATATTCAAAATTAATTAGTTAAGTTTTCAAAATTTAATTATCCTTCAAAATTAATCAAAATTTTCAAAATTTTCAAAACTATCAAAACCTGTCTCACAAAACCATAAGGTTAACGTGATTGAAAACCCTAGATTTGGGTGAGACAGACTAGGCAGTGAAACTCAATTTAAGCTATTCCTGATTCTAATTGGATCCAAATCAAGAAAATTCTTTATGCGTAGGAACATAAAGATTTGGACCAATGGATGTTGGATAGCGGCTGCTCCAGACACATGACTGGAGATAAATTGAAGTTCACCAAGCTCAAACTCAAAAACCTAGGCTCAGTGGCATTTGGCAATAATGCTACACTCAAGGTAATTGGGTCATGTAATATTGAGCTTAAATCTGATTTCATTATTAAGAAAGTTCTATTGGTTGAAAACTTTAATTTTAACTTGCTTAGCATAAGTCAGTTATGTGATTCTGGTTATATAGTTACTTTCAATAATTCTAACTGCCTGATTAGAAATGAACAAGACTCAGAAATCATACTTAA
>JAGFNQ010008111.1:0-38325 GCA_024364735.1 Boesenbergia rotunda | reverse complement strand
GCCATTTCCAACTCGCAAATTCGCTTCTCCCTTGACGAGCTTCTTCTATTCCTTAGCCCCTTATGTCATTACATATCTGTGAGCCACACCCAGTATCAAGTACCCAGGTATTTGAGGAAATAGAGTGACATTCAATAACGAAGATACCTAAAGAAGATGGGGCATCGGATGCCTTCTTCTTCAAGGACTCAAGATAAACCTTGCAGTTTCTTCGCCAGTGACCCTCCTTGCCACAATGATGGCAAGTGTCTTTTGGGGTTTTTCCGGTCTTTTTGGCCTTTTTCTTCTTCCCTTTATTCTGTTCTTTGGCCTTCCTCTTAGAACCTTTCTTCGAGGATCCAACTAACAGTATTGTCTTCTGATCCTGCTTTACAGAAGGCTCTACAGTCTTCAGCAGGTTGAGCAACTCTGGAAACTGGTCTAGAGTTGCATCTTTAGAAGGACGGTTGGGAAGTTGTTCTTCAAGGACATAAGCAAGCTTTTCTGCCTTGAGGACTATCCTCAGGTTTCGAAGCCAGTCCATGAAGTTCGGCCCAGTCAGTTTATTGGTGTCCAAAATGGAACGCAAGTTTATGTAAGACATGATCGAGTGATTATCTTAGAAATACAAATTGAGATTATGTGAGAAGATTGATTAAGAATGTATCAACATACATAAATTAAATCCTATTTATTTTACGAATTGAATCACCCTTATTATCAATTCGGGAGATCGTAGGAACATCTCCAAATAGGTTGATATCCAACCATAGATAAGAACCACCATGGCTGTGGCCATCAAGTTTTTCTTAGCTATGAAGGTAGGTAATTATACCGATTACACATCACATATATGTAACTATCACTTTATGCTATCAACTAATTGAATGTTTGCATAAATCATTGGGTTGTTAACTCATTAACAAGTATGCATCATATACATAGCACCCAACTGCACCTCTCTTTACATCGACCTTGGCTGTGGCACAACAAATCGATGCTCCAAGCTTAAGGCTGACCCATTAATCAAGAAATAGTTTTAATATGGTTGGAGCTCATTCAACCGTTTAGTCAGGCTTGGATGTGTCCAACAACCAAAACTAAGGATTGACCTCTGACTCAACTATATTATTCATAAACTAATTCCATGGTTTGAACATGTTGAGGTTCAAGTCGGGCATGGATGTGTCCATCAACCCAACGAGAAACAAAACTCCGGTTCTAACCATATTAATGGAAGGTGTTAGCCTTAATATTTTGTAAGGGGTGTTTGGGTCTCATTCTTTTCTAAGCACATTCATGACATAAATTATGTCATGACTAACGATTTCCTTAATAAAGTATGTATGTGACTTAATTTATCAAGTCTCATGAATTAAATTAGGAACCGGATTTCCTAATTATAATTTCATACTTTATTAAAGGAATTGTTTTGGGAAACAATTTCCTAAATTGTCATAATTAATTTCGGAAATAATATGTTCAAGATTTGATTTCTCTAAATCAAATCTTATTAAATTAAGAGACAAATCCCTTAATTCAACTACATATTATTTCATGAAAATCTTATTTAAGAAAACTCTATAGGAAACCATTTTCCTAATTAATTTTGGAGACAACAATATGTAAGAGCATCACCTCTTAAACATATTTTATTCATGGATTTGATTAATTACAACAAATCGTTTTCTAAGGGTGGCTCCCCGAGGCTCAGATACCCAAAGAAAAGTAATGTGTTGTAAATCCAATTGGACGGCTCCCCGAGGCTCAATCCAAATCAAACATGACAATTTCAATTAAAAAATTGGGAAATTAAATTACAACAACTAACTTTAAATTGGACGGCTCCCCGAGGCTCAATCCAAAATAAAGAATTTTGTTGTCAATTTAAAAACCAATTCAAATTTAATTGTCAATTAACTGTCCATGAATTTGTCTAGACTTTCTCAAAAGAAAGTGCCCAAAATTGCGAGATTTCAAAAATAATTTTTCAGAATAATTGTAAGTTTCTGGTAAAAAGAAAACTTACATATTTCCAAAAATTGGAAAATTTCTAAAATAGAAAAATTTCCAAAATTTGGAAAGTTTCCAAAGATGGGAAGTTTTCACAATTATCATAAAATTTTAGAAACTAGAAAATTCCAAACGTTTGCGAAATTTCATGAGGATTTCCAAACTTTGAAATTTCTAAATCTAAAATCTATTATAATTTGAAAGTTTCCATAATTGAAAATTTTTTCCGAAATTGAGATCATGACAAAGTGTTCCGCAAAACAATTATATGATAATGTCGAACACTAACCGGCTCTGATACCACTGTTGGGACCGGGTGCATGTCGACAAGGATACGAGTTCGTAAAATTCAAAATTTTTACGTGCAGCGGAAGAGTTTGCATAAAATAATTTCCTAAATTATTTTAACTTCGTATCTAGCATGCAACCTTACATTGTGTTGACATAATCATAAAATAAAACTTTGCGGAAAAGTAAACAAATTTACCAAGTACCTCTCGTAACTCGAAGTAAGGGACGAGATCCAACCGTAGCGTCCCTTGGAAGCTCCGCCTCTATTCGCGTCCACGCCGAGTTCTCTTCGGGATGACTTCGCAAAGTCACGAGTTTTGTGCCGACGAGAACTACTAGATTCTCGGAAGGCACAACTAGATGAACAAGAGAGGAAAGATAGGAAACTAACCAACGAAGTAACGGAATCGAATTCCGAGAAAAGAGGAGTCGCTATCCGCTTCTTCTTCTTCGTATTCGGGTTCTCCTTCTTCTTCTTGAAGCTCACGGCCTCCTCCAAGGAGTCCTTTGTGCGCCGGCCCTAATCCTCTAGGGTGGGCGCCGGCCCTAGGCAAGAGAGGGAAGAAGAGAAGAGAGAAGAGATTAAGAGAGAGAGGGAGAGAATAATTAATCTCTTAATTAGGAATAAGGGCTAGCCTTTGGTTCCTTTATATAGTAGCAACTCCTTTGCTAAGTCTCCCTCTAAACCGAATTAACGGAATTCGTTATAAGAAATTTATCTTATAAATTTTCTTATTAATTATTCCGTTTAAACCGAGTCTTTATTATAAACTAATTTATAATAAAACTAATTCTTTTTCTCTTTAAATTATGGAATAAATTTTATAAGAAATTTATAAACTTTCTTATTATGGAAAAATCAATTCATAATTGATTTTATAAAATTAAAATAAACCAATTCATGGATTATTTTAATCTTCCATAAAAGAATAAATTTCTATAAATTTTATTTATATAAATTTCTCTATACAAATTTATTTATCCATAATTTATAAAATAAATCACACTAGATTTATTTTATTAATTAAACCAAAATTAATTGGTTTTCTCCTCTTATTGTGGCCGGCCACCAAAGGGGGTTTTGACACCCTCTTTGGCCGGCCAAACCAACCCGAAACGCCGCGAATTAAACTCATTTAATTCGCCCAAAAAGCCTTCAAAGACTTAGCCATTTTTAGCTTCCATTGCGCCTCTGACTAACTCAGATTCGACTTATTTCTCTTGATCGGAAAATCCAATTTTCAACTCATTTTAAATCCCTCGGATTACTCGTAGTGCGTGTGACTAAATAGGCTTTCGATTTATGTTGGCCGTCTATAATTTAACTAATTATAGAACGATCATGAGTGGCACCTAGTAGTACATCATGATCCCCAATTAATCGAAAGATCAACGGTTTGACCTCAGAAGAAATTATTCTGAAACCCTTCAGCAGCTCTAATGAATCGTGCCCCATTCCCTTCACCACCTTATACCCACTTGGTTCAGGACACGGTCAATGGTGTCAGTCCCCACTAGGCTGACTACGTCACACCTAGCCCAAGTAGTGTCTTTCTCGTCCTTTGGATTTCTAATTACTCTCATGTATTTAAGAGACTCGCACTCTTAACATGATATGCTCTGGCCAGAGGCTTTGAGTAACAATCCGACGATAGGCCTGGGTATACATCTCCTCGCAAGGAGTGGTGAATCCTTTGTAGGTTGTTCAAACATCTTCGAGCACTTCGGCTTATACCCGATCATCCTGGGTCCACACCTCCTTGGAGATGTTTGCTTAAGATGTCAAAGTATAAGTCTCCATGACCAAGATGACTTGAACACCGCAAGTCAAAGGAACATCGCACTTAAGCCACAGTAAGATCTTCATTGACATATCTATATGTAGATTCCCATATGAAGTCTTACAGCTAGTCACTCCAATGAACTAGTTCCCTTAACTAGCATCCATGTTTATCTCCGGACATCCCAATGTCACCTGCCAGTGAGAATCAGCTGATTAGAGAATAACCCATGCTAGTCTCAACAGAATTGATAATGTCCGTATTTATCAATTCATCGACTAGGGATATTTCCAACACTTCACATTTGCACATTTAGAGATAATCACTAGTTGCGATCCCATCACAAATTCTCTTATGCTGTGAATTGTATGGCGGACATTCAGTAGATGAGTTTAAGATCCCAATCAAATACACAAACATGTATACTCAAATAGTGAATTATCATTTATTGAAATAAATGTTTACAATCATAAGGCGATTGCCTTAGGACATTTCTCTCATATCACTAACACGCGTGCCCTAGCCGACGCCGCCGACCACCCTCACGCCGACCCACTCCGTCGGTGTCGAGCCTGGCAAGTTGCGCCGCTCATCTGGCGTGCCCTAGCTCTCAATCGCAGAGCCACACAGATCACCTGATCTCTGTGCCACAGAAATCGGTCGATCGCTTGTGATCTATGTCTTCTTCCTAGATTCGATTGCTCCGTCTCTTCTTCTTCCCTCAGTTGTGCACGCATCTCCAGACTCGATCTACACCCGCCTACTTCTGAGAGGCATCAGAGAAGGAACACCGGCTAAGGGTAACGATCTTATTTATCGCCAAGTGGATTTATTAATGCATGATGATTAGTAATTGATAGATGGAAATTCCGGTAGGGATTTGCTCTGTTCTGGTTTCTTTGGAGCTGTGTGGTTGATTTGGATTTCTTAGGATGATGGGTTGGTTTGGAACCGAAGTTGGATAACCTTGCATGATATATGTAATTGAGTTTGATTAGAGTTTGAATAATGTTGTAAAAGGTGAACTGGATGGACTCCTTATTTGTTGAATTTATTAGTTGGATCATTAATTCATAACTGTGCTGAATTAATTAAATGATTATTCGATTGATGAAGGAATTACTAGGTTGATATGTTGATCAATGGATGAAAGGGTTTCTTTTTCTTTTGGAGGAGCTATTGATTAACCTACGGGTTAGGTTTTATTTGGAATGTAAGCCTAATGAGTTAATTTGATAAATTCAGGTTTCAAAACCTACTTTGGAATTTATTCGGGGTAATATGGGATAAATAAGGGTTAATCATCTAATTATGGTTAATTAGATGAAACGATGATAATTAGAAAGGTCCTAATTACTTGAGATAGCTTGTTAGCTATAAATTACAGATTTTTGTAGCTAAACATTATGCCTTTGATACAGGGCATTGATTGGATTTAGCATTGCTGATTACCAAACAGGTGGTTCTTTCTGATACGAGCGTCTTACGATTGAGGCGAGTACCTTTGACTTATCTCTTTAGATATTGTCATTTTGCTATGCATAGTTTGTTATAGATAACAGTAAGTTTATATGCTATATCTACCTTAGTATACCTGTACTTGATATCTGTTGCTTATCCTTGAGGTTATCTCCCGTTTAGCTTCATACAGTCTCAATAGTTGTCATGTATATGTATCTATATGTGCATAGATGTAGTGATATGTTCCCTCTTGCATTTTGACATTGATAGATCATTGGTTATTTCGTTAGTATACCTAGTAGGTTATTTGTATCCCATGATATAAGATTCAGACCTATACCTAGGACACTGAGGTGTTAGATGAGGACTTGGTGGGTGTTGTATGTATTCGGGTCATGCACCATCATTGCATTGTTGCATGCTGACGATCATCGACTCCTATGTAGTCTGAGCTCATCGCCAGTTACATGAGGATATGCACATACATCCACTCAGGGGTAGTGGCTGCCATAGAGTGTGTGCATTTGCCCTGTATTGCTCCACACAGTCACTATTTGGAGAGTGGTTCCGGTGCATGGTAGCAGTCAGGGATCCCTTCTCGTTCTGAGACACGAGAAGATGAGAGCGAGGCTCCCCCATTGCTTGGGGTAGGAGAGTGACCTCCGCCAGCATCCTGTCCACTCAGTCACTCAGGAGCAGTGATGGCAGGGTGCGTACAGGTTGTCACAGCTCTACCCACGCGGAGGTTCATTTATGATAGGTGGACGGTGTCCTGACTGGGATTAGGGTGTGATACATATCATTGCACTATGTGCATATCTTGCATTGTGCATTTGATTTCTGCATTTGATTTCTGCATTTGATTGACATGCATATACTGGAGATTTGTCTACTTTAGATTATGTGTTATACTTGTTCCATAGGGATTTATTTCACCCCTCTGCAGGATAGATGGATTCTGGTATGTACCTTTATTCAGTGTATACCCTTGTCTATTGTTTATATGAGACTGTATCAGCGTTGACTCTTATTTTAGTATAACGTACTATGCATATCTGTATGGGTATCCGTTGAGTTTATTTGGACTCACACCATTGCCATATTTTCTACTTTCATGTTGATATCTGCCAGGAGAGTCCGAGTCGCCAGTCCCATGCTTGAGATAACACCTGATCTGGATTTATATGTTACTTTCTGTCTTTGGACCATGTTATGTTTTATTTCGTTGCTTTGGGATTATCGTGGACTTGTAGTTTGTGACTTGATTTATGGGATTATCGTGGACTTGTGGTTTTTGCTGTGTTCCTGCCCCCTGGTAGCTCAGGTAAGTTCGTGTTTTGGTTTTATGAGTATATTGTCATATATATGTTGTTCTGTTTGGATTTGAGGCCTGTGACCCATTTAAACTGCGTGGTATTGTTATATTTGTGATATGTATGTGTAAATTGTCCGCCGAACAGGGGAGGTGCTGTCCGATTTTTTATTGGATCAGCGGCTCCTAGGTCTCGGGGCATGACAATTTATTTTTGGTATCAGAGCCTAGGTTGTCGGATACCTTGAGGACTTGTGGATTTACGTTGTTTATCTGATACCAATTTATTTTGGTATCAGAGCGTAGGTTTGCGATGCCTACTTATTTTACGAGTCTTTTTGGATTTGTTCGGAGTAGTTTTATCGATGTGATTGCACTTTGGGACTGGGCAGCGGCAGGACCTCTCCAGGCGGCAAATAGGTAAATTGGTAAAGTTAACCATTTGATCTTGTTTGTAATACTTGGTAATAATTCAACAGGTATTACTCGGGGTGCATATGTTCCTGCGCTGAGACGTGGTCCGGGACGGCCACGTAAGAGGACTTTAGAGTCTCAGGCTGCAGAGTCACCTGAGAGAACCACTGAGGCAGAGTCTGTTAGGCATGGCCAGACTCAGCAGGATATTCCGAGGGGCCAGGATTCCCAGACTTAGAGGGTCCCTCCTCCGTTTTCATCAGTCGACCCTACTATTCCTCCTGCTGTATCCGCTCCGGTATTATTCAACGGGTCAGTAGCAATACCCCCTTCGGCAGATCCAGTACCATTAGGATCTGCTTCGGTTTTCCCCACTGTTCCATCGGAGACGCCTGTTCCGACATATCCTATTGTCTCTTCTATGGTGGCTGCTCCGAAGCATCCGGTAGTTACCTCGGTGGTACCTGTTCCGGTTAACCCTACTATTCCATCGGAGACGCCTATACCTGCTCCGATTTATCCTACTATTCCATTAGCAGTACTGGCCCCACCTTATCCTACTGTTCCATCAGCTGTACCGGGTCCATCTTATCAGACTATTCCACCGGCAGTACCGGCTCCATTCTACTCTACAATTCTACCTGGGATGCCGGCTCCGATGTATTCTACTGCTCCCCCGATTATGATTACTTCAGCATATCCCACTGCTCCGACTATTATGCAGGCTCCGGTGCTCCTTTCAGTCTCACCTGCGGTAGCTGCCCCCGGATTTCCTACAGTACCTACGGTACCACCTGCAGTGTCCACCCCGATCCTGCCTACGGTTCCTTCCATGGGTCCTATTCAAGTATTCCCCACTGTGCCCCCTGCGGTATCTGCTCCTACATGTGGTGTTATGGACTGAGCCCGGATTCTGAGGCTGGCGGAGTCCGTAAAGGGCAGGTTTACTTTATTCCATGGAGGACCGGATCCGGCCATGGCTCGAGCTTGGATTAGGACGTTAGAGAGCACCTTTTGATATGTGACATGCTCGGACTGGGAGAAGGCCGAGCTGGCCATTTATCATCTGCGAGATCAGGCGTATACTTGGTGGACTACGCAACAGACTATCATCGGGGAGCAGTACATCACATGGGACACCTTCAGAGAGGCATTTGAGGCGAGGTACCTTCCAGTGGCATTTCGTATGGCAAGGCGACATGAGTTTCTGAATCTCCAGCAGGGAGATCGATCTGTACTAGAGTATGAGGCAGAGTTTAACCGCCTAGCAGAGTACTGTCCTCATATGGTTGCCGATGACATAGAGAGGATGACGCAGTTTCACCATGGCTTAACCGCGTATATTCAGGTTCGTATGTCAGGATTTGTTGCTACATCATACCGAGAGGAGTTAGAGTGAGCTCTTGTTATCGAGATGACCCAGCATAGACTCTTTGGAGATAAGAAGAAGGGTAAGTAGGTCATGCATGACTCGGTTCAGACTCAGCAGCCATATACCACTGGAAAGATACGCGACAGCCAGTGCATCTTTGAGGCATCATCCAGACCCCAGAAGTCGGGTCATTCTTCAGCAGGATCGTTCCGGTCTTCTCAGCAGAACCGGGAGAAGTCTACTGATGGATCACACTATGTACAGTGTGGATCTCAAGAGCATATTAGGGCGGATTGTCCATTGGAGCATTCGGTTTGCTACTATTGCAAGCGTCCAGGACACCTTAGTCGGGACTGTGCACTGAAGGCACAGAACGAGAAGACTAGAGCTGCTAGTCAGAGTGGACATTCTGGACAGTCAGGATCTCAGAGGGGAGGGCACAGGACACAGTCTTCTTTCCGTCAGCCACCGTTCGCCCCTCCAGCACGTGCCTATTTTATGCCGGGATATGAGGCCAGTTATATCCCTCCCATATCTCAGAGTTTAGAGGTAGGACCTCAGCAGCAATCTATCCCTCAGCATCAGACTCATTTAGCATATCCGTCTATGACGTATCCAGCTCAGTACCCTGATGGAGGGTCCGCTTCGCAGCCTCAGCACCTTGTTGGAGGGTTAGCTCCGCAACCTCAGCCTCAGTTTCAGGTTTCATCTCAGCAGTATTCGACAATGCCACCACCACTGCCTGCGATGGGTCGAGTTTTTGCTGGTACTAGGGAGGAGACACCGCGGATTGACGGATCGACCTATCGCGGTATGAGATTCATATACACATTTTTGGCTAAATTAGTGATAGATATTGATAGTTCTTTTCGTACTTATTTCGGATATACCTAAGTAGTATCCATAGAGTACGTAGGATTTGATCATGGAGTTTTAGGAGTGCCCCTACTGATTGTAGAGATATGAGTTATCAAGCAGAGGATTGGGAAAACCCTTGCATTATTTATTTGAGCTATTTGTTTCTCAAAAATTTGGTGAGGCATGATTAAATTTCGTTCAACATTTATACTACCTATATATGGTTAGTATCTGCTGTGGGTAATTAACGAAATTTGGGGACCAAATTTTTATTAGAGGGGGAGAATGTTAAATACGACCAATTAAAAAAAAACCAGTAAAATAATTTTTTCTAAAAATATATGTGGAGGACTTAGCGTGATCGAACTAGGGTAAAGAGTTTCGGGTGAACTCTTAAATTTTGAGAGGGTAAATAATTTAACCCTAGAAATTTATTGAAGTCGACTACACGGATTTAGAGGGTTAAATAGCTAAAACCCTTACCCTAAAGGTAGAATTAAAATTTCCGAGACTATGTGTGTGGTTTTTGCTGCGTTCCTGCCCCCTGGCAGCTTAGGAAAGTTCATGTTTTGGTTTTATGAGTATATTATCATATATATGTTGTTCTGTTTGGATTTGAGGCCTGAGGCCCATTTAAACTGCGTGGTATTGTTATATTTGTGGTATGTATGTGTAAATTGTCCGTCGGACAGGGGAGGTGCTGTCCGATTTTTTATTGGATCAGCAGCTCCTAGGTCTCGGGGCGTGACAGCCTCGACCTGTTGCCTTCAAGCCCTCTTCGACTTTGGCTATCGTCCCTCGGATGCATGCAAGCTCGCGTTTTGTTTCCCATGTCACCCTTCACATATGCCTCGAAGTCCGCTTCCCTTAGCTCATCGTCCTCGCTCCAGCAACCTCGATCTGTCACCTTCAAGCCCGCTTCGACTTTGGCCCTCGTCCCTCGGATGCATGCAAGCCCACGGCTCATCTCCCATGCCACCCTTCATGTATGCCTCGCAGTCCGCTTCCCTCGGCTCATCGTCCCTGCTTTGTCCACGGTCCCTCGGATGCACACAAACCCACGGCTTGTCTCCACACACCATCCTTCACCGGACCCGAAGATGTCCAACTGAGTCTATGTGTATCCTGCAAACCTACACACTCACATACACATATTAGATCAACATGAAACCCTAACTTAATCATATTGACACACACATCCAAACCATGATCTACCCGATCACACTTAGGCTGATTGCACCAACATTCTATTTGTGTGTCCCTCAGGCGACTTTAAGGTTTTGCGTGGAAGTCCACAATGATCGGCTCTCTCCAATTAGGGTTTCTGCTCTGCTTTATTTTCATAATGGTGGAAAAAAGATATGTGGGTGTTTCAGCCTCTTCTTCCTTAGCATTATCCACCAAGGTATGTTAGCGAGCTGATTAGGTCAAAACAACACTGTTTCTGTTTATAAAAACTTTTATATTGTTTTTGTAAATACAAAAATGTTTGGGTTTGGTTCTTAATAAATTTGTAATATTTTCAACCTGTAAGCTTCAGATGACTTTGGACAAAAATTACATTGATGCAGTGTTTTAGGTCACTTTAACAATTTTTTTGAAGAATTTCAAATTTTACATAGTCGACACATTGCGAAGATCAAAGAGTATCCCTTCATTGTTTTCTTGGACATACAAGAGTTGCAGCATATCCGTGAAATTTTGGTGAATATATTTGAAAGTTAGGATTCAAATTCGCAAGTTTTTAGATTCTCAGGTAACACTTTTAGTTATGAATTGTAAACACTAAGTATAGTAAGATAAAATAGGGATAAAGAGGGTCTAAAATGATTTAATTTCAGACTCATTTCAATGATTTCATTTCAGGCTTATAGAGGGCCTAAAGTGAAATGAACACATTGGGCCTGAAATATTTCATTTCAGCGTTGGGTCTGAAATGAAATATTTCAGCCCAACGGTAGGTCTGAAATGAAATATTTCAGGCCTATTGAGGACCTAAAATGATTTCACTTCAGACCCTCGTTGGGCCTGGACTGGTTTCATTTCTGGCCCTCAGTAGGAGGCCCACGTTGGGCCTGATATGAAATTATATCAGGCATATATTCTTGAAGATAACTAAATATTTTAAATGTTTCAGGTGTACCGGTTGTGTTCACCAGACGAGATGTAGCATTGTTACTAGGTATAGCGGACCGAGGTGTTTCGGTCCCTATTAATTCAAATAAAGCATCGGGTGACCTCTATCTTACTTACTTCTCAAAATAAAACAACCTACCAGAACAAGAATTGAAGAGTTACTTAAATATTATGCCAAAAGTGTTGAATCAGAGGATGATGTTGTATTAGTGTGTATATTCTATATTTTGTATATATTTGTTTGTATCTTATTTTCGTCTAGTACATATAAGGTCCCTCTAGGTCTTGTTGATATAGTAGATGATTATGAGAATCATGATAGATTCAACTGGGTTGAAGTCATCCATCAATTTTTGTCTCCATAATTACCTAAGATTGGGGACTTATTTTTATCAACTCAGAGATACCACACCAGCACCACCATCCCTTACCTAAAGGGATTTGGTGGCCTTTTGGCAGTGAGTATAATTTTGATGTTAAATTTTATAATATTTTGCCGTCATTTATGTATTTGTATGTAACACTTGGTATAGGCGTGGTTTTTGGAGCATGTACCAATTCAAAAACCATACAATGTTCAAGGACCCCGAATAAATAAGTGGAGGAATATTCCTTCGCATATTAGTAAGGTGAGGGCCCTTGTCGACCGACTCTCGCCTGAAAAGGTAATTATTCTAAACTGTGACCCATGTTAGTTTGATATGAAGTTGTTAACATTTGTGTACTTGTTAATTGATAGGTGATGATTGAAATAATTCCTAACCAAAATGAAAAAATATTATTTGAGAACCTTAATATCGGTGATGAGATTCCACGCCCAATGGAGACATCACAACGACATGACACAGACGCTGTTGGATCGAGAAAACACGATAGAGGGGGCGGGGTGAATATCGTGAAAACGTTTTGGATTAGAAAAGAGAACGCGTAGCGGAAAATTAAAACAAAACAGACATGAACACAACGATTTTTACATGGTTCGAAGTCGCGGTCGGCTCCTACTCCAAGGCCCACGGTCCTTGACCGTTTACTACGGGCAATTCTATAATAGTACAAGTTTTTACAAAGATTTGTACTGTAATGGTGCAGTAAAAAGAATAGTTATACTCTTCGTTATCGACGCCCCGGTGTGGATCATACTTCGGTGCGGAGGGTCGTCGTCGGCACTTGAATCTCGAGATTGGAGGTTTCTGGAGCAGAGCGCTTGAGTCGAAGAGAGTAGAGGCGTTAGAAAAGTTGCTTCTGAAGCCATAGGGGTCGAGCCCCTTTTATAGCACTCCTGGGACGCCCGGGATGTTGGGGGCGCCTGACACGTGCCTTCGGATCCAAGAACTCTCATCCGAAGCTCGGTCAGCGCTTATCCCTCCAGAATCGGGCTCGGAGCTGACGGGGGCGCCCCAGTTGACTTGGTCTGCTAGCTTCCGCTTTGATCACTTGTTTTATCTTGGACCCGGGGCGCCCGAGGCATCCAGGGCACCCGAGAGCTTGAGGGCGCCTGGCCCAATAAGCTTCCGAAGTGATTCTTGCTTAGCTTGTTCGTTTGGATTTGACCTTGGGCGCCCGGGACCTCCCGGACGCCTAGCCCAGCTGCTGCCCCTCTCTTTTGGAGCGTTCTGAGCTGCAGAAACACGTTCCTTGGGTCCCTGCATCCATGGTTAGTTCCACAACAAACAAGGCAAGAAATGTTAGGTTTATACAGCCTTAGCTATCTTGGTTCTGACTTCGGATCTCCCAAATGGAACCCTAGGTCGAACCGACGCCAACTGTTCCCTCGACGGAAACGCGTCCTCACCTACTCCTCTCAGGAGAGTTTACCTTTTGCCAACCGGCTCCTCCGGTTGGACTTTTGCCCAGCAGTCCTTCGCCAGGTGCCTAGTAGCCGTTAGCCAGGTCTTCAACTCCTAGCAGCCCTTCGCTAGGTGCCTAGCAGTCCTTAGCCAGGTGCCTAGCAGCCCTTCGCTAGGTCTTAGGGTTTCGATGCCTAGCAGCCCTTCGCTAGGTGCCCGGCTGTCCTTCGCCAGGTCTTCGGTGCCTAGCAGCCCTTCGCTAGGACTTCTTTCTGCACACTCAGTGAACATCGTTAGAGCACAAATAGTACTTAACTTTGAATCCTTTGCCAATATCAAAACAAGGTTCGATATGGTGCTTTCTGCATCAAAAATCTCCCCTTTTTGATTTATGGCAACACAATTCAAAGTTAATTAAAAACATATAACAATTAATAAAAACACAATGAAGTATAGCGGTTATGAACAGAACAGATTAAAAAAAAAATGTTATTCTCATACTCCACCTAGAATCCTGAATACTTGTGTTATAAAATACTTAACTTTTACCTTTCCTCCCCCGTTGACATATATCAAAAACGTACATGGGCGAATAAGGTTTTTGATAGTGAGTTTTGAGTTTTACCAATGCATTTTTTTGTAAAACTTCTAAGTTTTTGACAAAGTGTTTTAAAAAAAACTTTTTACACTTAGACAATTTTCATTTTGAAAAGCAAGCCTAAGTTTTGTAAAAAACTGTTACTTACAAGGCTTTGCAAAAATAATTCTACTAAAAATTTACTTAGGCGAAATTGTGAAGCTAAATTTCCCTAAAAAATTTCAACTTTGAGAATTGGGAAAATTTTGTTTTAAAATAATTTGCACATTTAGAAGAATATGCTTGAAAATACTTTGTGTATTTTGAAAAATCTTTAAGAATTTTCTAGACAAGTTTTTCATTAAAAAAACTTTACTTAGAAATATTTGACAACATTTTCAAAAAGTTTTTACTCAGACAAATTTTGTTTACTAAGAAAAGTTTTACTTAGGAAGAAACATGCACTTAATAAATTTGAAACACTTAGAAATTTTTGCTTTTCGAAATGGAGATAAAAAATTCCTTTATCTCTTTCTTGCTCTCCCCCTTGGCTATATATATATCAATAAAGAAATATATTTAAAATAAGTTTTAAGAAAAAGTTTGTGTATCAGAGCCTATGAGTTTTGAAAACATAATAATACTTAGTATAATTCTTGAAAGCATAGCAAAAGCTTAAATTGCACCAACAAAACTCCACTTTGAAAAGTATTGTACAATTTGAAAAACTATTTTGTATTTGTAGGCAAGTCTTTAGAAAATTCACGCACTTAGAACACTATTGCCTTAGAAAAACTTATATTTAGAAAAAAATTTCAAAAGATTGCACTCATAAAAAATTTTCATTTAACAAATAGTACAGTTAGATGAAAAATCTTTAAACAAATGTTCTGCAAAAGAAAATTTGAAACACATTTTCACTTTGAACAAGATTGAAAAGATTGTTCTTTGAAACATGTTAGCATTGCACTGTTGAGACTGTAAAAAAATATTCGTGCTTTGTAAACATTAGTTTCTTGAAAAGTATTAGTACTTTTGAAAACATTATATTTTGAAAGAAAATTTATTTATGTTTTCAACAGGATTTTAAAAGTGCAGTGCATGAACACATAATTTTGAAAAATATTTAATAATTCTTTTAATTTAATCTCCCCCTATGCTTGACCGAGTCCTAGGAAGCTTCTTGACTACAAGCGATCTTCCTCTGAGTCTTAAGGTTTGATTCTAATTATAAGAATTATCTAATAATTTTGAAAAATAATTGTCAGACATAATTTCTTTCGATTTAGACTCCCTCCTAAATTTGACACTTCCTAAGAGTCCTTGTAGATCATGAAGTAGACTTCCTTTGTGTCTTTAGGGTTTGTCAAAATCAAAAGGGAATCAAGCACAATTCTTAAGATGAATTTTGAAGTATTAACATTTCGAAAACCTGAGTATTTGCAAGACATAATTTGAAATGATAGCATAGTTTTAAACAAAACATTAGTGATAGAATTTTTAAACTTCTTCTTTTAATTTGAACTCCCCATAAACCTGACACAGTCCTAGGAGGCTTGTTGACCGCAAGTTAATCCTCCTGTGAGTCTTAGGGTTTAGTTCAGATTAAAGGAATTATTCAAAACAAATAATTATAAAAAAAACATTTCAAAAATTCTTCTTTTGACTCAAACTCTCCCTAAATTTGACACATCCTAGGAGACCTTGTAGATCATGAAGTGGACATTCCTCTGTGTCTTTAGGGTTTATTAAAATCAAAAGATTAGTTTTGAATAACAGTATGGTAATTTTCAACACAATTTGGAATGATAGCACAGTTTTTGAAGAACATTTTGAAATGATAATAATTTTTCAAAGAGATAGTAATATACGAAGGTTTTTGAATCAAATTTTTGAAAACCTTATTTTGAGATGATACTAAATTTTAGAGCATAAGGGTTTTAAAAAAATTCTAAATTTTTTGAAAAATATTAACAAAACTCCCCTTGTATCCGACTCGTCTGACTTTGTCTAAGTGCTTGAAGGTTCATCAATATTGACTAGGTTTGACTATGTTGACTTGGTTTTACCAATAATTGACCCAATCAAGTCCTAGGTCTTATTATTAATTCAATCAAGTCTTAGTTTGATGAGTTAATTTTGAAAACAAATGAAATTCAATTTTTGAAAAATGTTGAGTGGAAAACATTTAGAATTAATTTCAGAAAACACTTGAGTTGATTTTGAAAAGGATTGAACTACATTATTAAGTCCTAGACATCTCACCCAGTTCTAAGTGACAAGACAAGGTATCCTTACCTATTTTATGAGATGTGTTAAATTTTATCTTTGAATTTAAATTAAAAGCTATGATTTGATTGAAGCTTGTGTTAGATTCAAGTTTAACAAACGACAATTTGAAAGTAAGTTTCGATAATTGGCTTCCAGGTTTTGGTGAGGCACAGAGGCCTTCTTTGGCCGTAGTCTTATTGGATCAATAACCCTTTCCTAGACAAAGCCTTTTAAAGAAATTTTATTTTCAAATTGCTTTCTGAGAAACTTTGGTCTAACTAGCTTAGGATTAGGAGAGGTAGCTTCGACTAGTTCCACCGGAATAAAAAGACCAAATAGGGTACTCCTTACCCTACCAGACTCCTTAGTCAGGCTTCCCAAATGTACTATCATCAAACCTTGTCCTAATACTAGGTTGTTCAAGTTTCAATTTAATCATTTGTCCTTAATATAACCAATCCTAAATCTAAGAAAAAAAATTAAGATTGCAAAAGAAAATAAACAAGCAAACAAAGAAAAAGTTATCTAAGTCACATCATAATTGAAATAATACTCAGGTTTTTTAAAATCAGCAAGGTTGTGAATTAGGTTTTCTAACATATTTACCTTAACTAATTTATATGAATCAATTATGTTATTTGAGATAAGTATTGGATTTTCAAATATTGAGAACTGACCTTTCCCGATTGTTTGTCCAATACTCTTGTAATGATCTCGAGTTAATCGAACCAGTTTGGGTTGATCTCCTTCATTGTCTTCTGATTTCGAGTCTGAGTCAGTCTCGGGTATAGGTTGAAGCTTCTTCTTTGAAGTTTTCCCTGCACTTGAAATTATACCTTCCTCGACCATTATAGTATCAGTCTGATTATTTAATTGTAATTCTGAAAAAAATTCAAAATTGGTTACCATTTTTGTCTCAGTCACTTTGTCTTCTGACTCTGGCTCGAATTCGCAGTCAAGTATAGATTCTATCTCATCTTCTAATCCGGAGTCAATTTTGAAGTCGGGTGCTAACTCTTCTAAGATCTCAATATTGGAGCTCTCTTCGTGTAGATTGATTAGCTTTTCCCACATCTCCTTGGCACAGGTGAAGGATCCGACCCGCTTCAATTCTTCTTTGGTCAGGCCACATTGTAAGATTACTGTTGCCTTAGCATCAGTCTCGATCTTCCTTAGAGTTGGTTCGTCCAATTTGTCCCAGGCGATCGATGTTCCATCTTCTGTGGGGAATGTGAACCCCGTTTGGATGATCATCCTTATGTCCATATGGGCCTTCAGATGGAACTCCATTTGACTTCTCCAATAATTGAAGTTCTCGCCGGAGAATAGCGGTGGACGGGCACTGTTCCACTCTTAATTGGCCAGTTAGTTTAACCTCGTACAGAAAAGAAGTAACAAAAATGTACCAAGACTTGGTCTTGGATTAGTAGTGCGGGAGAAGAAAAAATTGCCCAAAATAAATATTACACGAATTTTGAGATAAAATATTAAAATAATAATTAAAAAAAATTTATGACAAATTATTGAAAATATTAGCTTTATCAATTTTGATTAATGATGAAAAGGTATGAATTCAATGTTTGGGAAAAATATGCTCGAATTAAGGTAGCACGAATTTTGAGAAAAATATATAATAATAATAATAATAATTTATGACAAATTTTCAAAAATTGATCGTGTTATTAATTCTAATTAATGGTGAAAAAATAAGAATTCAAAATTGAAATAAAAACAGACACGAACACAAGGATTTTTACTTGGTTCGAAGTGGTGAAAAACACCCACAGATATTATTTATTTGAAATAAAAAGCGAAAAAGATCGAGTGGTGTTGCACCAACCTCGATTGACGAAAAAGAAAAGAAATAAAATGAAAAATTTTGTAAATCCGAAAAATTCCCAAATTGGTGGTTGCACCAAATTTGAGCTACCCCTCTGATACCACTTGTTGGATCGAGAAAATACGATAGAGGGGGGGGGGTGAATATTGTGAAAATGTTTCAGATTAGAAAAGAGAATGCGTAGCGGAAAATTAAAACAAAACAGACACGAACACAAGGATTTTTACTTGGTTCGGAGTCGCGGTCGGCTCCTACTCCAAGGCCCACGGTCCTTGACCGTTTACTGCAGGCAATTCTATAATCGTGCACATTTTTACAAAGATTTGTACAGTAATGGTACAGTAAAAAGAACAATTATACTCTTTGTTACCGACTCCTGGTGTGGATCGTACTTCGGTGCGGAGGGTCATCGTCGGCGCTTGAATCTCGAGATTGGAGGTTTTCGGAGCAGAGCGCTTGAGTCGAAGAGCGTAGAGGCGTTAGAAAAGTTGCTTCTGAAGCCTTAGGGGTCGAGCCCCATTTATAGCACTCCTGGGGGCGCCCGGGATGCTGGGGGCACCTGACACGTGCCTTCGGATCTGATAACTCTCATCCGAAGCTCGGTCAGCGCTTATCCCTCCAAAATCGAGCTCGGAGCTGATGGGGGTGCCCGGGACACTGGGGGCGCCCCGGTTGACTTGGGTTGCTGGCTTCCGCTTCGATCACTTGTTTTGTCTTGGACCCGGGGCGCCCGAGGGATCCAGGGCTCCCGGGAGCTTGAGGGTGCCTGGCCCAGTAAGCTTCTGAAGTGATTCTTGCGATTCTTGCTTAGCTTGTTCGTTTGGCTTTGACCTTGGGTGCCCGGGACCTCTCGGGCGCCTAGCCCAGCTGCTGCCCCTCTCTTTTGGAGCGTTCTAAGCTGCAGAAACATGTTTCTTTGGTCCCTGCATCCAAGGTTAGTTCCACAACAAACAAGGCATGAAATGTTAGGTTTATACAGCCTTAGCTGTCTTGGTTCTGACTTCGGGTCTCCCAAATGGAACCCTAGGTCGAACCGACTGCCTACTATTCCCTCGACGGGCAACGCACCCTCACCTACTCCTCTCAGGAGAGTTTACCTTTTGCCAACCGGCTCCTCCTGTTGGACTTTTGCCCAGTAGTCCTTCGCCAGGTGCCTAGCAGCCCTTAGCCAGGTCTTCAACTCCTAGCAGCCCTTCGCTAGGTGCCAAGCAGTCCTTCGCCAGGACTTCAACACCTAGCAGTCCTTCGCTAGGTGCCTAGCAGTCCTTCGTCAGGTCTTCAACTCCTAACAGTCCTTCGCCAGGTGCCTAGTATCCCTTCGCTAGGTCTTCGATTCCTGGCAGTCCTTCGCCAGGTGCCTAGCAGCCCTTCGCTAGGTCTTAGATTCCTGGCAGTCCTTCGCCAGGTGCCTAGCATCCCTTCGCTAGGTCTTAGGGTTTCGATGCCTAGCAGCTCTTCGCTAGGTGCCCAGTTGTCCTTCGCCAGGTCTTCGGTGCCTAGCAGCCCCTCGCTAGGACTTCTTTCTGCACACTCAGTAAACATCGTTAGAGCACAAATAGTACTTAACTTTGAATCCTTTGCCAATATCAAAACAAGGTTCGATATGGTGCTTCCTGCACCAACAGAAGCTGTAAGGCAAAGTGCTAAGGAATGTGACGACTGCATTCTTAAAGATAACCGAATCAAGGAGCTATGAGCGGAGAAAATGTTTTGAATGAAAGGGTTAAAGAATTACTTGCAATAATTGAAAAAAGGGCATGGAGGCTTAATCAAGCTATCTTGTAGTCGATCCTCTTTCTGAACCAGTAGCTTGTAGAACAAGGAGAAGGAGAGGATGTGACCAAAGTCAATATGATTACAGGGATACTCCAATTGACAGTCTATTATGGCACCAGCTATTAGCTAAGGGGAAGTAGAGCAAGAAACAAATATCAGATTTAGAGGGTAAAAATCTAAACAAGAACCTATTTTTATAGACATGGGAAAAAGAAAAATTAGTGGGGATGATATGGATGAAGCAAGAGAAACCATCACTGTAATGGAAGTCAAGTCTGAAAAAGACATAGAGGAGGAAACAAATAGGATCACCGAACTCTACAAAATGAGGAAACAAGGCATTGTTGTATATGATTTACTTTCATGTAAAATAGGTCAATTGTGTTGATTTGGGACATTAATTATTTTTTATATTGATCGATGTAGTTTGTAAAGAAGCATTTTATGACTTCAAAGATGAAAAATCAAGATAAAGATGTGACCTACCTGCTAAATAAATTGGAGAACCTAAAGTAAGCTTGGACAAATAGTTTATTTAATATATCTTTTTCTTTAATATATTATCTTATCGATTAACTTTACAGGTTGACAACTCAATTTATTTGGGAGGATACACCCTTTGGTTAGAATATGGATTCATTCTTATCCGTTCTGAATGGAGAGGTTTTTACAAAAGGCGAGGTAATTGATGTCTTTTATAAAATTCTATTTAGGGGAGTATCCGCATATTGTAGGTCATACAACAAGTCAATATATTGTTTAATCTTCTTCACAGTAAGGGATCTAAATGAATTTAGTATATATATTGTAGTAGAACTAATTTTGTGATTTGGCTATTAATAATTTTGTTTGTGCATATTTTTAGTCATTAATAAGATCCTCAAGAAAGTTTGGCCTGTAACAAGTGATGAAGACAGATATGATAGATGAAGGTTTTAGATATATTTTAATATCTTTGTGCAATGATAATGCACACTTTCACTGGTTGTCGGTGGATACAAAATCAATGACTTTCAATTATTTCAATTCTCTTGCTAGTGGCCGAAAATATAAATATGAATTTGACTTAGCGGTGAGCAACCATTATTCATTTCTATGTTAATCATTTAGTATAAAATCTCATTGATAGTGAATTTTAAATTCATGATCTTACTTACAAGTAAAAGATTTAAAACAATATAGTCACGAGCAAGAGCTATTCATCCGTATCTAGAAAGTTATCATCTCTTGGACCAATGGGGCTTTGTCAGAGCAAATTGTTCTTGACAAGAAGCTAGGTAAGTAAATGAGGATGAGTTTCAATTGAAAAGTAATTTATATAATATATGAAAATTAAAAATGCTGATGCTATTTACAGTGTGGACTGTGTCTTTTTTGTGATGAAATACGTTCGATGTCTCGTATACATTGAGAAGATGGTCTTCCAACAAGGAGATATGAGAAAAATGATATTTGATGTAACATTTTTAATTCTGAGGGACATGTGTTATAAAACATTGGATTAATTATCCATTGTATTATTGTAAAAACATCGCATGGTGTTGTAAAAAAAAAATTATATATAGTTTTGCCACATCTATGTTGGATCGAGAGAATACGATAGAGGGGGGGGGGTGAATTTCGTAAACCGTTTCGGATTAAAGATAAGAGAATACGCAGTGGAAAATTAAAACACAACGCAAAAATGCATGCGGTTTTACTTGGTTCGGAGTCGCGGTCGGCTCCTACTCCAAGGCCACGGTCGTTGACCGTTTACTGCGGGCAATTCTATATGAACGCAAATGTTACAAAAGATATTACAGTTGTAGTGCAGTAAATGAAATGTAGTGCAGTAAATGAAATTGACTTCTTCGTTTACCGACGCCCGGTGTGGATCGTACTTTCGAGCAGAGGGTCGTCGTCGGCGCTTGAATCTTAAGATGGAAGGTTTCCGGAGTAGCGCGCTTGAGTCGAAGAGCGTAGAAGCGTTAGCAAGTTGTGATGCTGAAGCCTCAGGGGTCGAGCGCCTTTTATAGCAGGTTTGGGGGTGCCCGGGACGTTGGGGGCGCCCTGCACGTGTCCTCCGATCCGTAACTCTCTCGGTCAGCTCTAATCCCTCCAAAATAGGGATTGAGCTTTGACGGGGGTGGCCGGGAAGCAGGGGGCGCCCGGGTTGACTTAGTCTGCTGGCTTCTCGCTGGCTTGAACTTTATCTGCCTCGTTGGCTTGGACCCAAGGCGCTCGGGAGCACGGGGGCGCCCTGTCTAGTGAACTGCTGAAGCACATGTTTGCTTAACTTGTTTTGCCTTGACCTTGGGGGCGCCCGGGACACTGGGGGCGCCCTACTCAGCTATTGCCTCTCTCCTTTGAGGCGTTCTGAGCTGCAGAAACTCATTCCTTCGGTCCTGCATCTAGGGTTAGTCCAAAACAACACAAAGCAATCAAGTATTAGGTTTATACAGCCTTAGCTGTCTTGGTTCTGACTTTGGGTCTCCAAAATGGAGCCCTAGGTCAAACCGACGCCTACTGTTCCCTCGACGGGGAACGCGTCCTCACCTACTCCTCTCAGGAGAGTTTACCTTTAGCCAACCGGCTCCTCCGGTTGGACTTTTGCTCGATGCACCTGACCAGGTCTTCGTGGCCACCTTCCGAGCAGGTCTTCGTGCCCACCTTCCGAGCAGGTCTTCGGTGCCCAGCTCCTTGCCAGGGCTTCGAGCGCAGTCCTCGACCAGGACTTCGTGCCCACCTTTTGAGCAGGTCTTCGATGCCCAACTCCTTTCTAGGGCTTCGTGCCCAGTCCTCGACCAGGACTTCATGCATAGTATACCTAGGACTTCTTTTCCTGTATACTTAGTGAACATGTTAGATCAATATAATATCTTAATTTTTGAACCCTTTTGCCATTATTAAAACACAGGTTCGACTTGGGTGCTGTCTGCACCAACAATCTATATAATTGTATGTTAAGAAAAATAATTGTGTGTTGTTTATTCAACTCCAGTTGCTACATTGTTCTGTGCCAACTGATACGGTATGAGAACATAATTGATATTCATTAGGACTATGTTTGGACACCACAAATACTATCTCCTAGCTCAACTCTAACTAGTGACATTGAGTATTGTGAAATCCAAATATCCTAGGTCCATCAGTGGATTTCCACCGAAATCCACTGATGGACCTACAAAAGTCCTATTGCAACAAATTCTAAAATTATGAGTTGATGGTCTGCAAGGTATCGAATTTTGTTATGCATTGTGTATTTAGGTAGTATCCAGATGTTGTGCGATAATATGATACATTTAAACTTGTTTCAAGTTTAGACAAATGTAAGACTATCTTGATCATACCTGAGTATTTTAATAAAATGAGAGGATTTTGTCAGAACTTGTAAAATTATATAAAATATTAGCCTATAAATAATTAATTTAATAAATCATGATTAAATATTATAAAAAATATTTTTAAAATAGAAAAAAATATGGATCCAAGGCCTGAAATCAGAGGATTTCAGGCCCAACGTGGGCTTGAAATTAGAAAACTTCAGGCCCAACGTGGGCCTGAATAGCTTGGATTTCAGGCCTTCTACAAACCAAAATACGAAATTCTTTTCCAAATTATAAATAAATATGTATAATATAAACATATAGAAATATAAATTAGTGGTTATAGATGTTATATCTATGAAATCAAAATAAATGATGTTAAAATAAAATTATAAAAGTGGAAAAAACTAAATTAGATAATAAAATATAAATATAAGAAAATTATGATATAAAGAAAGAAATACAAAATATAAGTTTGGACACTACAAAAATCTATAATTGAAATTAAGATATAAAGAAAACACGACTATAAAGAAAGAAATATAAAATATGAATAAATACATACAGTTTATAGAGTAAAAATATAAGAAATGAATATAATTCAAATACAAATAAATTGAATAAATACATACAGTTTGGGCCTGAATAGCTTTGATTTCAGGCCCTCTGATTTTAGACCCTCTGATTTCTGCATTATTGTTGCATTGTTCTGTGCCAACTGATACGATATGAGAACATAATTGATATTTATTAGGACTAAGTTTGGACACCACAAATACCATCTCCTAGCTAATCTCTAACTATGATATCGAGTATGGAGAAATCCAAATATCCTACAAAAGTTCTATTATAACAAATTTTGAAAATATGAGTTGATGGTCTACAAGGAATCGAATTTTGCTATGCATTGTGTATTTAGGTAGTATCCAGATGTTGTCCGATAATACGATACATTTAAACTTGTTTCAAGTTTAAACAAATGTAGGTTTGTCTTGATCATACCTGAGTATTTCAAAAAAATGAGAAGATTTTGTCAAAACTTGTAGAATTATATAAAAGATTAACTTATAAATAATTAATTTAATAAATAATGATTAAATATTATAAAAATAATTTTAAAATAGAAAAAATATTTTAAAAATATTTTTAAATCTTTCTTTTACAATGAGTTTTTGCTAATAAATGCTTAGGTAGTGTAGAATGAATAAAGAGTTATTGTAGATACCATTTTATCCCTTTTGGCATTTTATTTCATGCATGATTATGAATAAATGTATCCCTCTAGGTTTTCTCTTTATCATTTTAGAGTCTCTTGAAAGCAAATTAAATTTGGTTGTTAAAACTTAGGATTTGAGCCAATGGATAAAAATTCTTGGATGCTTGAGTACTACTTAGTTATGGACTCTAAATTGATGACTTGAGATGAATTCTTTTTACCTAGTGAGGATTTGGCCTAATTTTTGTGATACACACATGTGATTGTACTCTAGAACTTGCTTAGGTTCTTTCGAAACAATATTTCTATGATTGGACCACATTTATAGAGGTGAAACACTTTGTTCCTTTTTCATATCAATTTTTGCAACATTGCTTGTTAATCTACTCTATATTCCATTTTTCTTTCTCTATTTTTTTGTTCATAACCATATTCTCCATGGACTTGGTTGTTTTGGATTGTTCTTGATGTTACTTTGCCCGAGACGGTCAAAAAGCTATGTGTGGGGGAGGTGGCTAGTGTTTTGGAAGTGTTTTAGAAGGATTGATGCATTTTAGAAGTTTACTTTTTGGTTGAATTATAGTGGAAATCTATTTTGATGGATCTTAAGAGGTGAAGAAGTATGAAGGATGCCACTCAAAAACAGGAAGAAAGAAAAAAAAAAAGAAAAAAAACACAGAAAATGAAAATTAGAAGGAAGAGTTGTGCCTACTTGATGGAGTTTTGTATCAAGAATGAGTTGCAAAAATGGGTTTGTGAAGGCTACATGTGGAACACATAGGTTCTTGATTATAATTTGGTATTTCAAGCTCTATGAGGAAATTCCGAAGTAAATGAGAATCTCTACAAGAATCAAGCATTCCGTGCCAAGTTTTGGTTTCAAAGATGTAATTGAAAGTGGAGCATTTAGTTCTTCATTAATATGAAAGGTTCCAAGCTATGAAGTTGTGAAGATGTATGTCTGTAATTGAAGATGGCAGGAAGCTCTGAAATCTGAAATTTTTGGGGACATTGAAGGATGGTAGTTTGTCTTGGAATTCTTCAAGTTGTGGAGCTAAGTTAAGCTGTTGCGTGCCCAGTTAAGGATGACATTTTGCATAGAATCGGCCAGGAAAATATCAGTTGGATATTTCAGGAGTTCAGATTCAAAAAGGGACTTCATGAAACCACTGTCCACTGAAATTGCAGCAAGCAATTGAGGAGAACAAGGATCTAGTTTACCAGCCAAATCTATTAGCAAGAGTTAAAGAGGACTTTGTTGATGCTTGAGCAGTCAATGAATGAGATTTTTAGTTGGGAAAGAAATTTGGAACTCATTCAGAGAGAGACACACGAAAAAAAAGAAGAAAAAACACAGAAACATTGGCTACAGAAGAAAAGAAAAAAAAAGCAGCTGGAAGAAAAGAAAAAGAAAAGAAAAAGAAAAGAAATAAAAGAAAATAAGCATGAAGTGCCAGAAGATGGGTTAGATTTCTGAATTAGAAGAGGAGAACAAGGAGCTAGCCGAAGATGCTATTGATTGAGAAGAAGCAAAACTTCGGCAGAAACCAGTTTCAGACTGTCCAGATCAGTTTCAGCTACTGATCAAAACCTGATCGGTCACCAATCTGATAAGGGAGGGGTCTGATCGGTCACTCTGACCGATCAAAAGGAGCTTAGTCCAATCCAATGCAGTCCAGAATGATCAGAGCAGTGACTGATCGCTCTCTAGACCGATCAGATGAAGGCCAGAAAGATAAGGAAGGGCCTGATCGAACTCTTGACTGATCAAAAAGAGACTGATCGATCCCTTGATCGATCAGTAGAGGCTGAATCACTAAATTCACTAATTTCAGAGAGTTATTGTCTGTACCCTGCTCATTTTAGCTTTAATTTCACTAGAGGATACTATCAAAGGGGCAAAGTACATTAAGTTACATTCTTGAGCATCCAAGTCTTCCGCTTCTTTAACTTTTCCATTTTCTTAACCTCTATTTCATTTCTATCATTTCATATTTCGTTAACTTGTTTGAATAAGCTTTTGTAGGTGTGGATCCAAATCGAGAATGATGGTGGAGAGTAGAACATAAGCAAGCTTATGGTAGTGCAAGAACCATGGTAGTGTGTGAGTGAGCTCCACTTTTATTGAAAATGTAGAATTTAGGAAGAGAGCCACTAAATATTCCCTTGATAGGCTTTGTGAGTTTAGTTCATCTCAATGAGTCATGAAGGATGAAGTATGCTATGTTGTTGATTTAAGGACAAGATACTAGTCCATTGAACTTAGATTTATGAGAATTGACAACCCTAGGTAATTTCCTTTCAATTGATTCTAACTATGATTGAGAATGATCTAGGGGGTACATGTTTAGTTAGCTTGTGCGAGACGCCCAAGAGCAAGTGTGGGGGAGTTGATAACTACCATTTTGTTAATCATTTTAGGCTCTCAAATCCATGTTTTGATCCACTTTTATATGCTTAATCTTGTATTTACATTAGGGTCCATGATATATGTCTAGTTTAGCTTTTGAATTCAATTCTTTCTATATTCGAGGTATTTTGGCACTAAAATTTGAATCTAATTGTGTAGGCTTTGAAGGATCATGGATCTAGATCGGATAGGATCAAGTTGAGCTAGAATTAGACTAGGATCAAGACGGTCAAGCATTGGATCAATATGGGATGTCCGATCAAGGAACAAGTAGATCTGAGCCATCTGTGAACTTCTGATCAATCCGAGCTCATGATAGGACTAATCATGACAACATATCAAGATATGAAAGTTTAAACCAAATCGGAGTCCATCAGACCGTCGGATCAAGCTTAAGGGGAGTTTCAACCATCCATTCAAGAGAAGGGAAGATCTGAGCCATCCGCCGTAGATCTGATTGATCCAAGCTAAGGGGAAATAGATCAGGACCATTGATGAAGATCAGGAAGGTTTGGTTTAGATCAGAGTAGATCCGACCGTTGGATACATGCAAGGATGATCATAGCTGTCCATTTCTAACAGTTAAAAACCGCTTCTCCAATCAGATCTGGGTCATCGCAAGATGCTTCTGTTCTTCCAGTTCTTTGAGTTCATCGTTTTTTTCTCCGTTCTTGAGGCGGCCACTTCAGATCAATTCATTTTCCAGATTTCAAATCAAAGGAGCAATCCTCCGCGAGATTTGCAACCCAATTTTGTCGTTGAGAGGATCTCGGTTGAGGGTTTCGCCGGAGTCCTGCTTTTCTGATCAGATATTACTTGTTAGTTGTTGTCAATCGATCGGAGCCATCAGAGCGATTAGAGGGGTTCTCTGAGCGCCTCTGAAGGTTTCAGAGCCGATTCGCAATCTAGTCTGCCAAGGAGGAAGAGATCGGGAAAGGAATTCAGTTGCGCACCAACTTTATCGCAGATTGATCGCGGGAGTTGATTTCTTATTTGATTTTGTGATAGAGGGTCTCTAGCTCAACTCTTGTGTGACAACAAGGGGGAATTCTCGGCGAAAGATTTATTCTGTTGTTAGATTTCGATTTTGAATTCATTTATGTAATTGCTTTGTTCTATATCAACTCACTTTCAGACACTGATCGGTCTGTTTGATCGATCCAGACATCATCTGATCGGTCTGTTGACTGATCAGGCTTGCATCTGATCGGACTGTTGACCGATCAGGCAGGTCACTGCTTCTTCAAATTCGGTTTTCGTTAGTAAGATTTGTTCCAACTTCAATTTCTGCAAGTTAGCTTCTTATTTTAAGCTTCCCTGTTTTTGTTATCAGCTCGTGAACTTTTAATTTCATAGTATCAAATTGCATTGTTTAGTTCTCAATTAAGGATAAGTTAGTTTCCTTGATTAGGTTTTCAAATAGGTTAAACATAGTTCGCAATTTTCTAATCCATTTCCTGCTCTAGGTAAGTTCAGTCTGTTTCAAGTTGCTACTTCATTCATGTTTGCAAAACAAACCCCCATTTTAATCTGAAAACCCAAAACATCAAACGACAAACAAATTCAAGCTTGGATTAAACATTCACAACTAGTCCTTGGAAAAATACGACTTGAGGCCCCTGTACTACATTTTATTTTGTGAGCTAGGGTTTTCAATCTACAAATATCTAAATTTGAGGCTCATTCGTGACACTAGTTATTGGGCAGTCATCAGCGCCCCCATTGAAGGGGGTGCCCTAAAGGAGCTAGGCGCCCCCATCAACTGGGGCACCTCAGTGAAAGGAAGAGAAACAAGCTTCCATTCAGGCGCCCCAGATGATACAGGCGCCCTGGTTGAAAGTTGTATCTGTTGCTGTGAGTTCGAAGCAGAGATAAGCTTTGACTGGGTTCATTGAGGCGCCTGGGAGGTCCAGGGCACCCTGGTCAAGAGGTTTATGTGCTGCGATGAGTTCGGCACGGAGATAAGGTTTGACCAAGCCCTTTGAGGCGCCCTGGTGATCACAGGCGCCCTAATGAAGCCTATAAAAGGGGCTTCGATCCCAAGGCTCAAGACACAACTTCTGAACACAATTCTAAGCTTCCAAAGTGACGACAAAATGCTAACGACGAAGCTTTGCGACCAGGAGGCTCCAGGAGGAAGTGCGCGGCACTTCGGAGGTCCAGATTGGCCGAGTCTTCAACTCTGTTTTGTTCGGTTTGAATTTATTTTCAGCACGTATTTTATCTATCTTTTGTTTGTAACTCTTGCACTGTAAGACGAGTTTCTCCGCCTCCGGAAAGTCCAGAAAGGAGACCATTAGTGGACGGGCTTTCCCGTGCTTAGGCCTTGGATGTACTGACCCTGGGGGGTTGGGAACCAATTAAATCTCGTGTGCATTCTGAGTTGTATTGTCTTTACTTTACTGTTTTATTTTCCGCTATGCTACTAACGCTCTGTCCAGAACAAACAAAAGTTTACGAGTTTCCGCAAAAGTTTTTTTTTACGGTCGATATTCACCCCCCTCTATTGGCAGCACCGGTCCTACATGTTGGGCCTGAAAGCCCTCTGATTTTAGGCTTACGTTGGGCCTGAAATCAGAGGATATCAGTGTTAGGATGTATACTAAAAGACTTGTCTTTTTCTATGATCATCTTCATTTTGAAAGAGAATCACAACAACAAAGTTACATGTTTATATTAGTATATGCATGATAGTCTGGTATTTGCATTGTAGATAAGATGGTGTGTGGTGACACACAGAAGATCATGTTATCAGTCCCTTGCATAGTATAAGTAGAGGCTCACAACCGAGATGGAGTTGGACAAACTATCGGGATGGTTGTAGTGTAATTAGGTGTGGTTTATCTTGACCATAGAATTATACTAGTGTGCTTTGTGTGCATTGAGCAGGACCAAAATAGAGGCGAATAATTTGTACTGACTTTATAATTGATCGGACCTCGGTTTATTATGGAGTACAATCTCTAAATCCCGATATAATAACGGGCACGTGTATTTAGTATTTTATTTCTTTGATTTACTAATGGGCGAGATTTATTCTGCTAAATCGATAGACCCGGTAAGTTGGGAAATAATATTATGTACATGGTGTGTCATTGATTATTGACGTAATCCGTCTCCTGGTGAGTCGGGATGATGATGCCCCCTTGATGAGCTCATAATGTTAATCATGTTAAACCTGCAGGTGGATTTGATCCAACATGATGATAAGGTTCAGTGGTACTAGTCAATGAGTTAGAAGTTGATTAATTAAAATTGTCAGTAATTTAAATTAGTCAACGGGCATTCGATATCTTAAACACGGGGAGATGGATGTACTCATAATAGGTGGAGCCCATATGAAAATATGGCAGTTGGTGAGGAAGTTCAATGGAGATCCTTTAGTGGAATGAATCTTCATTAATGGATCAGATTTGGATCCATTAGCGGGCCAAGACCCAACTCCTCCTCATGGTCCCTATCGTAGCCCTATATATATCCCACAGAATCATGAAACCAAGGCTAATCCACTTATCATCACACCCCTGGTTTTTCTCTTCTCTTATTCTTTTTCTCTCCCTAGGGCTTGTGGGCGCCGGCATGAAGAAGGGAAAGAGGTGGCTGAATAAAAGCAGGGAAGGAGGTGATTCCAGTCATCTCTTGTGCTTCATCTCTCCACCAATCCCTTCTCATCACCTCTGTGGTGATTGTCGCCGGATACAAGCAAGGAGGAGGAGGAGAATCAGCGGCAACCACCTTGCGGTGCCGATTGCTTGGGTTGAGGGAACCGGCGGGTTTTGGAGGCAAGAAAGGATCTTTCCTTTCTCCTTCTCTTCTTCATCTCTTCTTAATGTTCCTCTCCAGTGCTTCCTTGTGGCCGGCGGCGCAAGGGAAAGGGAGAGGAGTGGCCGGCGGTAGTAAACCCTAGAGCTAGGGTTTTGTTCAGCGAGTGAAGAAGCGATAGTTTGGAGGCCTTTGGTGATTCCGGATCTTGGTAGCTCGTCACCCACATGACATCCAAGAGGGGAGGGACATACGGTAGAAGATCGTAAGGTAAAGAGAGGTATATTTCTCTCTTGGCTCCTTTGATTAGTTCTATCATTTTATGTGATGTGTTAATTAATTATTATGTTCTTGATTATTTGTTAATCATTATTAATAATTAATTAATGGACCCCAAAAATAAACACAAAAATCGACGATCCCCTCGTCGTCTTTTTCATGGTTAATCGGTTAGGTGAATTACAAGGCTTGATCTTTGTGATTGGCTAAGTTGTAATTTGAATCGATTGATACGATGACAAGATGGTCGTTTAGGAGACGGGTCACCATTCGGATTAATTAATAATCCGTAGACATGGAGATGTCTCTCAAGGATGACCAGGTATTCATTTAGGAAACCCGCCAAGCCATACCACATAACCAACAATTGGTATCAGAGCTGAGGTTTTCGATTTTGTGTGTTTAGGATTCGGGATTATTTTTTGCACATTATCATATATTTTATTTTATTTGGATGATATGTCGATGTGCGTACACTAACTCTTTGTTGCAGGTGCTAGATTCCAACGTATCATGGCTTAAATAATGGTTGTATGAGATTGATTGTGCATTATTGTAATTAATTAAATCTTCGGGGTTGATGAGGCTAGATAGGTATTTAATTTTTGTAATTAAATACGGCACGTATTTAGCCGAACCTTTTATTTACTTTTGATCTAGATTTCATGTACACTCCTTTGTGGAGTATAGGATCGATGGATGTAAATAAGCAGCTAGTCATCTCAGCTCAGAGATCCCTTCAATGGTGGCTTGCACATGGTGTAGGGAGGAGCTGACGATGTGACGACACGACTGGAGGCGCATTGGAGACCAAGGCCATGATAGTTGGAAAAATCTAGGATTTTTCTTATTTGTTTCTTTGGTTATGTGCTTGTTGTGTGTGTGCATGAAAATTCCTCAAATTAAATAACTAAGTGGGAGAGGGACCCTAAGGGTCCCGTGACCTCCATTACAATCTGACAAGTGATGCGGACAAGTCTGCGCATTAGCTCTGAGTGCCTTCCTCCACAACGGATGGGCTTGTTCTGCGGATCACTAGGTCAGACATGATTATAGAAAATTATTTAGGAGCGTATGATTTTCCCCGACGGAAGACACATAATCTGAGGTAATCTCCTTAGTATCGTGTAATGGTAAACACTTAGATGCAAATAATAGTATCCTCCCCAACGGAGTCACTATTAATATTTGTAGGGCCAAAGTGAGCCAACTATTAATTTTATTTGTCAAAAAGTTATGTTGACAAGATAATAAAATTAATGGGTAAAACCTCCTCTAACGAATGTGGAATTCGTATACGTCCACACTAACGTGCCATGCGAATTTCTTGGTGTTTTGAGGTGTTGGTTGATTTCGAAATTTATTGTTTGAGGAATCAATTTATTTTTGAAATCTAAAGTTGTGATTGTTGTGATTCTCAGGTAGTTTCAAAATGGTCTTTAACCCACTAGCGACCATACTTAAGGAGAATAAACTTACTGGCCCCAATTACATAGACAGGAAAAGAAACCTGGACATTGTCCTTATGCTGAAGAGTACAAATATGTACTCTTTGAGGAGTGTCCTGAAAAGCCTAGCGAGAATTTTGGTGAAGAGCAGAGGGAGCGTTATAAGAAGTGGGTCAAGGTAGATGAGATAACGCGGTGCTACATTTTGACATCTCTGTCAAATGTATTGCAACATCAGCATCAGGCTATGCCCACTGCTTATGATATGATGCTGAATCTCAAGGAGCTCTTCGGCCACCAGAATCAAGCCGCTAGGAGGTTGCCATGAAGAACTTGATGAAAACCACTATGGTCGAAGGGACACCCATAAGGGATCATGCCCTTAAGATGATGACCCACCTCAATGATATTGAGGTCCTTGGAGTAGAGATCGTCGAGGAAACCCAGGTCGATATCATACTCTAATCTCTGCTTAGGAGTTTTGAGCAGTTCCGGCTCAACTACAATATGAACAAACGTACATATACGTTGGGGGAACTGCTGGGAGAACTCCAGGCGGCAGAGGGGCTTTTTCATCTAAGTTCTCAAGCCTTGGTTACTCAGAGGGTTTCTACTTCTGTGCCGAAAGACAGGAAGAAGAAGAAGCAAGGTGGGTCTAAGAAAGGCAGCAGGATCGCAGGGACCTCGAACTGACATGAAGAAGCAGAGAGCCAAGTGCTTCACATGCAATCAAAGTGGACATTAGAAGGCGAACTTGTTGGTGCAGGAAGCACCATATCGAACCTTGTTTTGATATTGGCAAAGGATTCAAAGTTAAGTGTTATTTGTGATCTAACGATGTTACTAAGTGTGCAGAAAACAAAGTCCTAGCGAAGGGCTGCTAGGCACCTGGCGAAGGACTGCCAGGAAACAAAGCCCTAGCGAAGGACTTCTAGGCACCTGGCGAAGGAATGCCAGGATACAAAGCCCTAGCGAAGGACTGCTAGGCACCTAGCGAAGGACTGCTAGGCACCTGGCGAAGGAATGCCAGGATACAAAGCCCTAGCGAAGGACTGCTAGGCACCTAGCGAAGGAATGCCAGGAGACAAAGCCCTAGCAAAGGACTGCTAGGCACCAGGTGAAGGATTGCTTGGTACTGAAGACCTGGCGAAGGACTGCTGGGCAAAATTCCAACCGGAGGAGCCGGTTGGCATCAGGTAAATTCTCCTGAGAGGAGTAGGTGAGGACGCATTCCCCGTCGAGGGAACAGTAGGCGTCGGTTCGACCTAGGGCTCCATTTTGGAGACCTAAAGTCAGAACCAAGACAGCGGAGGCTATATAAATCTAATACTTAATGGCTTTATGTTGTTTTGGATTAACCCTGGAGGCAGGACCGAAGGAATGTGTGTCTGCAGCTCAGAATGCCCAAAGGAGAGAGGCAAGTGGCTGAGCAGGGCGCCCCAGTGTTCCGGGCTCCCCCAAGGTCAATACAAAACGAGTGAAGCAAAGATGTGCTTCGGCAGCTTACTGGGCGGGGCGCCCCCGTGCTCCCGGGCGTCCCGGATGGTCCGGGCGCCCCGAGCTAAAGCTAACAAAGTGGATCAACTCAAGCCAGTGAGAAGCCAGCGGATCGAGTCAACCCGGGCGCCCCCAGCGTCCCGGGCGCCCCCGTCAAAGCTCGATCCCGAGTTTGAAGGGATCAGAGCTGACCGAGAGGAACTCGGATCAGATGACACGTGGGGGGGGGGGGCCCCCGACGTTCTGGGCGCCCCCAGGGGCTATAAAAAGGCCCTCGACCCCAAGGCTTCGAACAACAATTTCTTCCAACACATTCACGCTCTTCTGCTCCAGCGCTCTGTCCCGGAAACCTCCCGACTCGAGATACAAGCACCGACGACATCCCTCTGCTTCGAAAATACGATCTACTCCGGACGTCGGTAACTAAGAGCGACTTTCTTTCAGTTTACTGTACTAATCTTGTAATCTATTTCTGTAAACTTTTTGTGCATATAGAATTGCCCGCAGTAAACGGTCAACGACCGTGGGCCTTGGAGTAGGAGCCGACCGCGACTCCGAACCAAGTAAAATCTTGGTGTTCGCGTGTGTTATTTTGTTTTTAATTATTTCCGCTGCTAACTCTCTTTTACGAATCCGAACGTTTTACGATATACACCCCCCTCTATAGTTTCTCTCGATCCAACAAGTGGTATCAGAGCGGGGAAGCTCAAATTTGGTGCAACCACCAATTTGGGAGTTTTTCGGATTTACGAAATTCTTTTCATTTTATTTCTTTTCTTTTTGTTAATCAACACCACTCGATCATTTCCGCTTTTTATTTTCGAATAAATAATATCTGTGGGTGAATTTAAAATATTCTTATGCCATTTTCAATTTTGAATTTTTATTTTTTCACCATAAGTCAGAATTAATAAAACGATCAATTTTTGAAAATTTGACATAAACTTTTTTTTTATTATTATTTTAATATTTTTTTCAAAATTCGTGCTACCTTAAATCAAGTAAATTTTTTCCCAAACATTGAATTCTTACCGTTTCATCATTAATCAAAATTGATAAAGCTAATATTTTCAAAAATTTGTCATAAATCTTTTATTATTATTTTTTTATTATTCTACCTCGAAATTCGTGTAATACTTGTTGGGCTATTTTTTGTCTTCTCCCGCACTACTAATCCAAGACCAAGTCTTGGTATACTTCTATTTTTTCTTTTTGTGTCCAAGAGTTTAAACTAAATGGCCAACCAAGAGTGGAACAGTGCCCGTCCACCGCTATTCTCTGGCGAGAACTTCAATTATTGGAGAAGTCAAATGGAGTTCCATCTGAAGGCCCATATGGACATATGGATGATTATTCAAACAGGGTTCTCCCTCCCTACAGAAGATGGTCTATCAATTACGTGGGACCTGTTGGGACCGGGTGCATGTTGACATAGATGCAGGTTCGTAATTTTAAAAATTAATTACGTGCAGCGGAAGATTTAGCATAAATAATTTCCCAAATTATTTAACCACATATCTAAGCATGCAACCTTATATTGTGTAGACATGATCATACATTTAAAATTTTGCAAAAAGTAAACTAATTTACTTATTACCTCGCGTAACTCGAAGGAAGGGACGAGATCCAACCGTAAGCGTCCCTTAGAAGCTCCGCCTCTATTCGCGTCCACGCCGAGTTTTCTTCGGGATGACTTCGCAAAGCCACGAGTTTCGTGCCGACAAGAACTACTAGATTCTCCAAAGGCACGACAAGAATACCAAGAGAGAGAGATGGGAAGACTAACCACCAAACGAAGAACGGAATCAAGATTCAGGGAGGAAGGAAGGAGTCGCGCCCGGTTCTTCTTCTTCATCGGCTTCTTCTTGGTGGTGGAAGCTCACGGCAAAGGGGGAGGGCTCTAGGGCCGGCGGCACTAGAAGAGGGAGAGGGAGAGAAGGAGAGGGAGAGAGGCTAGGCAAGAATCCTTGATCTCTTAGATTAATTTCCAAGCCTTGTCTTGGTTCCTTTATATAGTAGCCTCTCAATCGCCAAGTCTCCTTTTTATGGAATAAATTTTCATAAGAAATTTATCATATAAATTTTTCTATGATTTATTCCATCATGCCAAGTTTTTATCATAATTTAATTTATAATAAAAACAACCATGTCTCCCTTTTTATTATGGAATAAATTTTCACAAGAAATTTATTATATAAATTTTTCTTATCATGAAAAAATCAATTCATAATTGATTTTATAAAATAAAATAAACTATTCAAAGTTTATTTTAATTTCCATGAAAATAATAAACCAAATTTCGGTTTATAAAAATTTATATATTATCCATAATTTTATAAAACAAACCACGCGCGGTTTATTTTATAAATTTGAACCAAACAATTTGGTTCTTCCCTCTTATTGTGGCCGGCCAAACAAAGAGGGTGGGGACCCTCTTTGGCCGGCCAAACCCAAGCCGCGATCTTACGAATTAAACTCATTTAATTCGTTCAATAAGTCTTCAAAAGACTTAGCCATTTTATGCTTCTGATGCGTCTCTGAAAAATTCATATTCGACTTATCTCTCTTGATCGGAAAATCTAATTTTCAACTCATTTTAAATCCCTCAAATTACTCGTAGTGCGTGTGACTAAATAGGCTTTCGATTTATGTTGGCCGTCTATAATTAACCAATTATAGAACGATCATGAGTGGCACCTAGTAGTACATCATGATCCCCAATTAATCGAAAGATCAACGGTTGACCTCAGAAATAATTCTGAAACCCTTCAGCAGCTTTAATGAATCGTGCCTCATTCCCTTCACCATCTTATACCCACTTGGTTCAGAACATGGTCTATGTGTGTCAGTCCCCACTAGGCTGACTACGTCACACCTAGCCCAAGTAACGTTCTCTCGTCCTACGGATTCTAATTACTCTCATGTATTTAAGAGATTCATACTCTGAACATGTCATGCTCTGGCCAGAGGCTTCGAGTAACAATCTGACGATAGGCCTTGGGTATACATCCCCTCGCAAGGAGTGGTGAATCCTTTGTAGGCTGTTCAAACATCTTCGGGCACTTCGGCTTATACCCAACCATCCTGGGTCCACACCTCCTTGGAGATGCTTGCATAAGATGTCAAAGTATAAGTCTTCATGACCAAGATGACTTGAACACCGCAAGTCAAAGGAACATCGCACTTAAGCTACAATAAGAACTTCATTGACATATCTATATGTAGATTACCATATGAAGTCTTACAGCTAGTCACTCCAATGAACTAGTTCTCTTAACTAGCATTCATGTTTATCTCCGGACATCCCAATGTCACCAGCCAGTGAGAATCAGCTGATTAGAGAATAACCCATGCTAGTCTCAACAGAATTGATAGTGTCCATATTTATCAATTCATTGACTAGGGACAATTTCAATACTTCACAATTGCACATGTAGTGATAATCACTAGTTGTGAATTCATCACAAATTCTCTCATGCTGTGAATTGTATTGCGGACATTCAGTAAATGAGTTTATGATCTCAATCAAATACACGAACATGTATACTCAAATAATGAATATTCATTTATTAAAGTAAATGATTACAATCATAAGGCGATTGCCTTAGGACACTTCTCTCATATTACTAACAAACTCCAACTTGGCCTAATGCCAATCGCTACGGTATCCAATACCACAGGCTCTAACATGACCCTCAAACTTGCTTTGAGGCAAGGCCTTAGTTAAAGGATCCGCTAAATTCCTTTTAGTGGGAATTTTCTCAATTTGTATATCATTCCTACTTATAATCTTTCTGATCAGATGATAGCGGCGAAGCATGTGTTTGGATCGCTGATGAGACCTGTTAGTGATATGAGACAAGTGTCCTAAGGCAATCGCCTTATGATTGTAAACATTTATTTTAATAAATGATAATTCACTATTTGAGTATACATGTTTGTGTATTTGATTGGGATCTTAAACTCATCTACTGAATGTCCGCAATACAACTCACAGCATAAGAGAATTTGTGATGGGATCACAACTTGTGATTATCTCTATATGTGCAAATGTGAAGTATTGAAATATCCCTAGTCGATGAATGATAAAAACGGACACTATCAATTCTGTTGAGGACTAGCATGGGTTATTCTCTAATCAGCTGATTCTCACTGGCTGTGACATTGGGATGTCCGGAGATAAACATGGATGCTAGTTAAGGGAACTAGTTCATTGGAGTGACTAGCTGTAAAACTTCATATGGTTATCTATATAGATATGTCGATGAAGTTCTTACTGCAGCTTAAGTGCGATGTTCCTTTGACTTGCGGTGTTCAAGTCATCTTGGTTATGGAGACTTATACTTTAACATCTTAAGTAAGCATCTCCAAGGAGGTGTGGACCCAGGATGATTGGGTATAAGCCAAAGCGCCCGAAGATGTGTTGAACAGCCTACAAAGGATTCACCACTCCTTGCGAGGAGATGTATTATACCCAGGCCTATCGTTGGATTGTTACTCAAAAACCTCTGGCCAGAGTATATCATGTTAAGAGTGCGAG